>JAMQGT020002180.1:0-12652 GCA_024447675.2 Pterophyllum scalare | reverse complement strand
TTTTGATTCAGCTCTCATGTTGTAGTTGTTATGTTGAAAACTATTGTTCTGATTCTACTCTGATTTGAGATGGAACGACCCATTTGTTGAGGGGAGAAAGGTTATCCAAAACATACCTGGCCCTATGTGAAAAACCTGATATCTGGCGGTGTCACCCCGGGCTGCCTTTGCAATAACCGGCAATGAATCTTTCACATGGACTCAGCCACACTGGAGGGTTTTCCAGCATGAACGGCCTGTTTAAGGTCATCTTAGTCAGTAAAGAACTGAAGGATTGTGGCTCGTTATTAAATGTGACGGGGCGTGCAGAATAATAAAATCTCCTCCGACACACTTTGCCACTTTTATGTGTGTTGTTGCAGGAAAACGCTGGAGGAGAATCAAAGAGAAGATATCAGATACTGTTAAAGAGCACATTCCATGCAGACCTGCCAACTGCAGCTGCCACCTGAGGTTGGTGCACGTGGTCTTCATTACATGTGACTTTAATCCAGTTGTAAACCGCTTTATTATCACATATGCATACATATTTCTGAGATTGATTCTAATAGTATTGCCATCACTAGCATACTGATCAAATGCACACATAATGCTGCATTCCTGCTGTGCAGATTAAGCATAAATGGATAATATGGAGCCTTGATGTCTGTCTCAGTGTTCTACAGCATGATTTACAGCCCTTTAAAGGGGGGATTTCAGAGGATGTCATGGCCGCCACGGTTCAGAGAGGAGTGGGAACCCACTACCAGATCATTGGACACGAGCTGTACAGGGAGCACAACTGCATGTTTCCCGCTAGGTAAGGAGGAGGAGCACCTGGTCTGACTTTAAGATTTTGATCACATAAAAGTCATTGTTAGTATTATCTGAACACCAGCATCAGTCACATCCATGCCACTATCCGGGTCGCTCCCCTGTTTTCAGGTGCAGTGGGGTGGAGCACTTCATACTGGAGGTGATTGACAAGTTACCTGACTTGGAAATGGTTGTAAATGTGAGGGATTACCCGCAAGTCCCCCACTGGGTGCAGCCGACCCTGCCGGTCTTCTCTTTTAGTAAGGTCAGAATGTGGGCAGCATTTTGAGGCGCACACGGATGTTTGAGTGCAGGAAGTGTTGCTGAAATGTGGATGTTTGATTTTAAGTAGACCTCAGACTACATGGACATCATGTACCCAGCATGGACGTTTTGGGAGGGCGGACCTGCTGTGTGGCCCATTTACCCCACCGGACTGGGAAGATGGGATCTGATGAGGGATGAGCTTGAAAAGTAAGGCTCACACTTATACACAGTCCCCCATTTTCATGGGCTCAAAATGAATTGAACAAGCTCACATAATTTTAAGTATAGGGCTTGTTTTTGATACTGCCTGAAACTCCTTTATCTGTCGTAAAACCCGTGGACATCAGCAAATGCTGCGTTTCCTCTGGCAGAAACCGTGGGAAGAATCATCTGCTCTTCTGTGGTCTCCCAGG
This sequence comes from Pterophyllum scalare, assembly GCA_024447675.2. Taxonomy (NCBI): domain Eukaryota; kingdom Metazoa; phylum Chordata; class Actinopteri; order Cichliformes; family Cichlidae; genus Pterophyllum; species Pterophyllum scalare. Next base: position 11,177 of record JAMQGT020002180.1, on the reverse strand, counting down.
CCTTTTGGCAACTGACCTGCCTGGTTGCGTTCATCCTTTTTAAGAGTGGAGCAGATATCTGCCTGACGATGGCTTCCCTCACTTGCACTGACATCTCTTTGGGCCTCGTGTTTAAAATGACTGTTCGACACTTAGAGTGAACTCCAGATTTTTGATCTGCTTAATTTAAAATAATGAAGGAAAAGGCCTCAACTGGCTGTGAAATGAAGCACCAGTCAATTGTTTGTAACTTCAGAATTAATAATAATAATAATAATAGTGTGTTTTAGATCTGCAGCAAATTGGCCGTGGAAGAAGAAAGAGTCCAAAGGATTCTTTAGAGGTTCCAGGTCAGTCTACTTAGCTCTTTCACAGGGTTATCTTTTCTTTTAGACAGCGCCGTCCCTCATCATGTCTTCTAAGCTGTCCTCCGTTTCTTTGGTAGAACCAGCCCTGAGCGCGACCCTCTCATCCTTCTGTCCAGAGAAGCTCCGGAGCTGGTGGATGCAGAGTACACGAAGAACCAAGCCTGGAGGTCTGAGAAGGTCAGTCACACTGACGCCACGTCACACCGAGCGATGAGTTTGTCCTGCTGGTCATTTGATGGTTTTAGGACATTTTACAGTGAAATCAATCAGACTGACTTTAAACTGTTTTTGTTTGTGTTTTAGGATACACTCGGGAGACCCCCTGCCAAAGGAATCCCCCTGGTAGATCACTGCAAATACAAGTGAGCTCATTTAGAAATTCAGTTGAAAATGCCTTTATTTCACTCATATTTATACTCCTTCCCAGCTCCATATTTTTGACCTCGCATTAGAGTAGCTCTGTATGATCCACGGATCAGAGTAATCCTTTTTACTTCCTCAGTTCGGCCTTTCAGTTCATCTGTCTGAAACAGTCTTCTTTTTTTAGCCCCTCCCCCTTTAAACCAGCTTTCTTCTGATTGGCTGCTCCTTGCAAACTGAAGGATTGAACTGTAGGTGCTGTGCTCACAGACAGAGCTGTGTACCTGAGACGGCCATACTGGGGACATCCTCTCTCCTTGACTGAAACTGAGTGCTTCGTAGCATCACCTCAGCTGCTGGGCTTTTATTTTGAAGAGAATATGAGATTACTCAAGCTTAAAAGAAACAAACAAATGTGGTCTAATGTAACATTTCCCTCCAATCCCCCGCGCGCGCAGGTATTTATTCAACTTCCGCGGTGTGGCAGCAAGCTTTCGCCTCAAACATCTCTTCCTCTGCGGCTCCTTGGTGTTTCATGTGGGGAATGAATGGCAGGAGTTCTTTTACCCTCAGCTCAAGCCCTGGGTCCACTACATCCCAGTCAAGCAGGATCTGTCTGATGTCAGGTGGGTCAGCTTGTGTCACCTCTTCCCACATATATGAGACAGCAGCCTTTCTTTTTTTTTCTCTCTAGGAATTTATTTTAAGGTTTTCAACGTGTCTGTAAACGCTCTGTGTCCTCAGGGAGCTTCTCCAGTTTGTTAAAGAGAATGATGCCATCGCGCAGGAGATAGCTACAAGGTAAGAGATCACAACTTGATGATTAAGCGGTACTACTGCTCTGACCTCGTCCCAGCATTGTGTGACTTTTCTGCTTCCCAACCTCCCTCCAGGGGTAAGGAATTCATCCTCAGCCACCTGCAAATGCAAGATATTTCCTGCTACTGGGAAAGACTTCTGACGGAGTTCAGCCAGCTTCTCACCTACAGACCCCAAAGAAAGAGCAGCTACAACCAGATAGTCCACAGAGCCAGCAAAACAGAGCTGTGAGACAGACTGCGTGGGGCCGGTGCAGCTGCTGTGAAGGAAAACCTGAGATTATGAATGTGATGACGTACGATTTCATTTCAAGCGGCACTACATAGCGTTGTTGGTATTCCATTTTTGTCTGTTTATTTAACTGATCTGAAGTCTGACGATTTAAGGTTCTTTTCATGCATTTCTGGTTAGTGCAGTGTTTTGGACCAGTGTGCACCACACAACAGCCCACGTGTCCTATCACCCGCCTATCATAGGACTTCGTTAACAAATCGGAGCCCCCATTTTTCATGCAAAACTTTCAAGTGCCACCAGGGGGCTTATGTGCTGAGTTTTTATTGATCACTCCAGTTCAGTTCAGGAGTGTGGACTCTTTTCACGCCTGTTATCCATCTGACCAGCACAAAGGCATCATGATGTGAAAGGAATGAGCGAATAAGGTTCAGTCCCAACCACAAGAAAACTCTGAGGGATTGCTGATGGATATCAGTTTGGGAGTAACCTCCGTAAATAAATGACACATGAATATGTAGATTCTGGAGTTGAGGGGCGAGAGTTTTTGGTACCAGAACTTTTCTGGGTTCTGTTTTGCAGTCTGCTTGCAGATCTCATGTTTGAGCATGGTGTGGGTGCATGCAGGTAAATGTTCATGTGGAGAGCAAAAGAGGGATTTCTGTAGCTGATGATTGGTCGAACAGTTGTTTCACAGAAACTGAAATTTTTTTATCCTTTCCTGGAGACCTCTCACCACAATCTAATGAAACTGTTATGCACCTCTGTCTTTAAATTATTGAAAAGTTGAATTTTAAGACACTTGAACTAAGACATTTGTTTGGATATTTACAAATTATGTGTAATTAGGGTTGTTGGGGTTATCAGTTTTTTACATTAAATGTAGTTTACTATGTTGGGATCATTTTATGAACAGGTCTCTTTTTGTAATATTGATTAATTCTATGCCTGTTTGGTACCGTGAGTAAAAATATTCTGTAGTCCACCTGAAATTAGTGACTGATGAGATGTAGAATTTCTTCTTTGCAGTGAAGGTGACTTCAAAGCTTTGTTACACTGCCCTCTGCTGGGTAACTGGAAAAAGTCACTCTACGTCACTCTAGGTTTTGATAGTTTTCATAACATGAAGATGAAATAGGACGTTTTCTTTTACACAAAGTGCCAGCAGTAAGCAATAATGATATGTTTGTTTTACACTTCTGTTACAAATCTACTGATTTGACCAGAAAAGCTGTGATGATGTGCAGGATGTTTTTTATCTCAGTAAATGGGTTAAAATATTTTCACACTGTCTTTGTGAGTGTGTTTCTTTTTTTGTTTGTTTTTTATCTAGTCACGTGAGTGTATAGTATGTAAATATATCAGCCGTGAGTATTTAGTCATGCTTTAACCATCACAAACTTCACCCCAGCGGCAGTAACATTGAGTCCTCCAGCCACAGGCGGCGCTATTTTCAAGTCCGCGCAGCTGCACGTCTTGAGCGGGGTGAAAGGTTGGGACGCTGGTGTACGGCCCGGCAGTGAGCCGCATGAAAGCGCACCTCCGAAGGGCAGTAATGAAAAACAAATGTCTCCGTTAGTGTACGTTAACCGGAACAACGCGACTTTGTTGCAGAGGAGTCAAAGTAAGTCGCTTTTTCGCGTGTGGTCTGTCAGAGAGGCTGACAGCATGCTAACGATGTTCTGGGTTATTACCCAGCAGTGTTTGAAGAGCCAGGTAAACGGACGACCGGTGTTGTGCCAAAAAGTGACCCTCTGCCATAAAGTGATTTCCGATGTTTCCGCGTGCTTTTTGTGTGTAATGTCTTTGCTTATATTGGTGAATAGAGTGGAGTCAATAGGATTTTTGAAGGGCTTATATATAAAATGAAGAAATGACCTGTTTTTCAAGTATGTTTATGACTCGTTATTATACACCATAATCAGTGCTCTTTGGTCACTTAAAATATATTTATAGTGTAATGTTATATTTGTTGTGATGTCTGCTGCCCTCTTGGCCAGACTTCTCTTTAAAGACATTTTTAAGATGAATTACAGTTTTTACCCTGATAAATAAAGAATATATAAAAGTCACTGCCAAAAACTGATCGCAGCTTCTAATGTGACAGAAATGTCGTTTCTCGCTCAAAACGACTTGATATCATTCACGAGAGATATGTTTGACATATTTTCCACAGATTACAGATCAGCAAGTCATTTACAACAGTTTTAAATACAGCCAATCATTTTTTGGCAGACGATCACTTTTTGGCTCGACACCGGTAAAAAAAAAAATCCGGTGTCACGTTTTGGGAGCAGGTACGTAAAACTGTGCTTGTCAGATTTAAAGCGCTGCTGCTAAGGTAGCCCGGGTGATGACCTGACAGGTACTGTAGCATCAGGCTGATCAGGAAGATCCAACTTTATGTGGCATCATTAAACAGCATGCACCTTTTTAAAAATCATTTATATTTATATATTTTTAAATGGTTATCAACAGAACTGTAAACTGTAAAAGTTTAGGCATAGACAAACACCTGTTTCTAGATGCTATCAGAATACTTCAGTTTTTCCTTGTGTGTTCCCCAGTTATACAGAGATTCACTCACTGTTTCAAGCACTGGGTCAGCCAGGGAGGCAGTTCCAAAGTTCAGAAGCAACAGCATCAAAAGTGCCATCGCCTCTAGATTTAAAATAATGTGGAACCAGCTGTTCAGATGATCATGAATCTGTGCTGATAAAGGGGTGGACATGGTCGACAACAATACGTTTGCATTTAAATGATGCTCTGGGTTTAAGGGGCCCAAAGTGTGCCAAGAAAATATCCCGCACTCTATGACACCACCCCCTGCAGCCTGAACTGTTGATGCCAGGCGGCATGCATGCATGCTTTCATGTTGTTTATATCGAAACAACATGACCCTACCGTTAGAATATTGCAGCAGAAGTCAGGGCTCTTCAGATCTCATTAAATCAGGCATTTCGTTCACCCAACATTTTTGAAATCTGCTATTGTACAGTTTTGATCACTTTCCTGTTCTTAGCAGACAGGAGTTGCACCTGGTGCGGTCTTCTTCTGTTGCAGTAACAAAGGTTTGACGTGTTGTGCAGTCAGAGATGCTCCTCTGCTTACCTCGGTTGCCTGACACCAACAACCGTGCCACATTCAAAGTCACTTAAATCACCTTTGTTCCCTAATTTGATGCTGAATTTAAACCCCAGCAGTTCATCTTGACCTTGAGTTGTAGCCATGTCATTGACCGATTAGATATTTGCCTAATCGATAGACCAGTGACTGTATATATGACATGTGACGTAGTGAGGGTTACATTTTGTGGGCAACAGTTTCAGAATTGTCTTTAAAACAGATTTGATTTGATGCCGTCGGGCCCTGTTGATATCAAATTGAGCCAAATGATGGTGAAATATATTCACCTTTGACCCTGGAGCATCAGACTTAGCAGATCTGAGGTTTACCATTTATGCTCTGAAAGATCAACAGTGTGTTTTACAGTCACGGAATAAAGCCTGCTTTATAGGACTGTAGCATTTTACAGCTGCTGAGTGGAACAGCCTGCGCAGCACTGCCAGGATTTCATTTGCCTCAAGGCTCTTTGTTTTGAGGATGGAGCTTAAGTTGAGGCAGCGAGTGCAACGTCTCAGCCCATGACCATGTGTTTCTCCCTGTTGCAGCTCGCGAGCAGCTGAAGCGTGATGCATCCAGAGCAGCACAGGACAAGCTTTGCCCTGCAGAGACGACTGGCAGATTCAGCCCCTCAGGGCGTGCTGAGCACCGGCCAACTGCAGGGCTTCATCCGGAGCGCCAGGCCTCCTCTCTTCTGCTTTCTGCTCCCCAGGGTCCACGCAGCTGATGCGGCCGCTGCCCAGCCTGCACAGATGCCCTCTTCCACCTCCTCATCCTCCTCCTTCACCGGTGCTGCTCCTGTACCCATCCCTTCTCCCAGCACCCTGCCAAAAAACATCGGCAAGCCAGAATTCCCAGACACAGGATGGGAGCGCATCAAGGATCTCTTTGACAGAGAGTTAGTTTTATTGTTGCCGTTTTTCATTCCTCGTGATTCCATTAATAGTTATTTACCTTAAAATGTTATTTTAAATATTAATGTGCCTTGCTTTCAAAAACAAGAACAATCCCCCGAAGCTTTCGACTCTCAGCACAGCTTCCTGATAAAACCAGCATTAAGCAGTCAAAAAATGTTCCCTCGCGTGTTTTCCTGCTCGCTTTTTGTCGACCTTGAGTTGAAGAAAAAATGTGAAGGAGAATTCATGAGGACAGGGACTGACTGCTCCGACACCGCAGGCTACAGAAACAAAGACAACACAGTGAAAACCAGAAACAGACGCGATGCACGACAAACCTTAAATTAACTTATTTGATTCATTTTAATCCAGTAGTGTTTTTTTGTGGATATTTTTGTTTTTCATGTAAGGCACCGACTTAATAAGCATCAGATTTTATAGGAGCAGCAGCAGCCTTAATGTTCAGGCTTCACCTGCGGATTTAACGCAGCCTCAGTGATGGTTCGAGACACATCAGCAGGTCATGGCATGAAATGGAAAATGCACAGTTAATTAATACTCACACGATCTGCCGCAGTTTCAGGGTTGTTTTCATGAACGGTCTGATGATGCACCCCTATGAATTGTGGGAAAGAATGGTCCAGTGTATTCTCTGCAAAAGGAGGTTAAAAAAAAAAGGAAACACTTTTATTTAGCAGCCCAAATGAAACAATTCCAGGCTGATGAGATGCTTTTTAACAGGAAAACTGCCAGATTTGAGCTTTCTGCTGTGACTTTGCTCATGAAAATATGACATGAAACATTTCCTGTTCTTTGCCAGATGCGACGACGTGTAAAAGTAAAAAAAAAAAAAAGACGAGTGAATATTTGTCCAATGCATGCACTGGCTTTATTCTCAACAGGAGCGCTCTTGTGTCTGTTTAGTGCAGCTCAGAGATACCCAGAGGAGATCACCAATGTGGTAAACAGCGGTGCTCTTGGTGCACTTGCAGGCTTCGTCTATGGAGGCCTGCCAGCAGCTCGCTACGCCAGAGAGCGCTACATCCAAGTGAGCCAGGCGGAGTTGTACACTAATCGTGTGGACGCAGTGGTAAGTGGAATCAGTGTCCAGGCGTGAATGTGCCTTTAAAACTTTACCTGCTAAAATTTTTGTGGCAAGTGTTAATTTCCCAGTTCAGCTTTAATATTATTTCTCTTTTTTTTTTTGTGTTGAATTATTATTTAATTGGTCTAGATTGGAGCATAAAGAATGATGCTGCAAATAAAATAATCCTGTTAAAGTCTGAAGCTCATCCTCATATCTGGCTGTCTGTTTTCAGCGCTCGGCACATAATGCAGCTATCCGGGGTTTTGTGAGATATGGGTGGAGATGGAGCTGGAGAGTAGCTGTAATAGTTACCTTGTTCAGGTAAGCAAAAAAAAAAAAAAAGGCGGAGCCTAATTTTGTTTCAGACACTGAACATGAGGAAAATGTGTGCAGTGTTATTTTGCAAGGGACCAAATTAGCTTCTTTCCTGATCTGGAATATTAAATAAATGTGTAACCAGAGAAAATTTATAATGCACAGATTATTGAATGTGCAGATGTTTGTTGGGTGCGAGTGCTGAATCAGTTTGTTTTGGTCTCTTTGACTCCACATTGTGTGTTTGCCCTCCCTCCCCCTGCAGCTCTGTGAGCACGGGGCTGTCCGTGTACCAGGACAAAGATGCTGTCAGCCAGTATGTTGCAGCTGGAGGTGAGTCACATGAGCCTTTTTTCTGTAAACCTTTATCGACACAGGGCGAGTCCACTTACGTGTGCGTGCTGTTACAAATATGGGCGCCCACAGGCTGGGGACCTTTGTGGCTCACCCTCCTTTTTATAACGAGGGGCCTAAAAGTGCCCATTAAAACGGGGCCATATGTGATGATATTAAAATGTGACGCATGTCTGTCCAGTTAATACCAAAGCTGATGTTTATGTTTGACAGTGCACGTGTTCTTTAAACTTATTCTTTCAACTTAACCAGTACAAAACCCAGCACATTGAACTGTGATTGATGAAAGTGTGTGTATGTGAGCAGCTGTGACCGTGGGCCTTTTCAGACTGAACCTGGGCCTGAGAGGGCTGGTGGCGGGCTCAATCATCGGAGCAGTCCTGGGGTAAGCTCGGCTTCAGCTCCTACAACAATTCATTGACTTCCAGAGGCCTTTCAGAGAACTTTTTCCAGCTGATCTAAGAGAACATTTTCAGTTCTCAGGACTGTGCTGACTTCTATTCTCAGATGCTGTGTGTATTTAGTTTTTGACATGCATGTGTGCCCTCTCGTGCTTATGTGTGTTTGCATTCGCATTCATGCCTGCGTGCTTGGAATCAGTGAGCACTCTGGCAGCCAGCTGCGCCCCTCCCAGCAACCCTCTGTCACCCAGCTGAACACCCCCCACCCCCTTCCAAGTCTGTTCATGGTGCCAGAGGGACTCGTGCACCACAGAGGGCAGTGTTTTGGGTACTGAACCAAGGAGGCAGGCCAAGGCAGCAGCTGCCCTTCTCCTTTATACCATCACTGTTATTCCAGCCTCACATCTCCATCTACCGTGGTCTGATGTAGACTTGGTGGTGCTCATCTTCTCTCCGCTCAGCTCACTCTGGGCCACTTTACACTCGCTCCTTCTTTCAGCTGAGCGCACAGAGCTAAATGCGGATTGTACGATCGCAAATTGAGTGTGTTGCTTTTTGATGGTGTAACAGGGCAGGGTCTTGTTTGGATCATCATATGTGGTCACCTCTATGACGGCTCAGCCGTGCTTTCCAGTTGGCTCTCCACTAGCACTGCTTCCTCCTCCTCTCCCTCTCGCTGTCTGCTTCAGTGGCCAGCCACCTGGAGCAGCTGATGTGCGCAAATGGGCCCCAGCCACGGCTACGCCAGGTGTATTTGGGGCAGAAGGGTTGGAATGAAAGCAGGCAGCTAATCGCAAAGCACATCACGCTCCAGATCCTGCACCGTAATCGTCTCCTTTTCCGTGTAGCTGAGGTGTGACCGGAAGCGCAGAGGCTTTGGAGGGGCTGGGGGCAGCAACTGTTTAGGGAAGATGTTCCAGAGCAGATGGTTCCATTAAACGTCGTCCGATGTGTTTTATGTTGGCTTACATTTTATGATGGAACGTAGACTAGCTGATGTCTAATGAAAGGACTGTATATGGTACAAGAGAGTTCATATATTATGAATATTAAGGTAGAACAGTTACAGCTCTATACACTGACTTCTACACAGGATTCCCGTTGGTGCTCTTGTCATTGGCTTGCAGTCCCTGACTGGAGAGACGGTCCGAGAGAGGCGGAGGAGAGAGCGTAGGGAACTGTATGAGCTCAAGCTTGCAGAATGGTGAGATATATTAGGAATGAATACAAAGTGCCATTTTATCCTGATGCTCTTGGTTAATCAGAACTCTTTCTTTCTGATATAAAGGGCAGCCCGTCTGCAGCTGACAGATGAGCTAATTTCCAACTTGAATGTCAGCTCTCAGGCCAAGGAAACCAGTAAGGACATGCAGAGGATCCAGGAACTGCTCAGCCCGCCACAGAACGAGGATGAGGTCAAAGACTCGAGCTGCCAGTGAGCGTGGCCGCCTTACTGTCTGCTATCTGTAGATTGGAATGTGGAAAACATGCGTTCTCTTACTGAATGGAGTCCGATTCAGAGGAATTCAACAGAAGAACCTCCAAGGAAGTGCTCACCTAAATCTGAAATGGGATGCAGGAAAAGGATTTTAAGATAACGTGTCTTCCAAGTATTCATTATCTGTTTGTGCCACTTAGTCCACACTGTGATTATGAAGGTTAAATTGGACTTAGTGTGCTGCTTATCAGTACCTTAAATATTATACCTGGAATTTAAACTTCATTTAAAATGACACAGTATTGACCGACACATTGCTGGTGATTCAGTTGAAAGAAACTCCAAACTAATAAATATCAATATGTGTGTATTACAGAAGGGTTCTTTCTCTCCTGTCTGTGTAATCTGTAGTTTTGCTTTTTACTTTGCCCCGTGGGCTTTTCAGCAACTAGGTCAAACAGAGCCTTGGCCCCTGGTGTAAAAAAGATGTGACACCACAACAGCTGGGGCTCGGGATGCAGCCGTGACTGCTGACGTACACGTGGATGGCCAATAGAAACAGACTGAGCAATTTGTGATGTGGTGTGCAGCAATTCTTCAGAGAGGAACATTTCAAATGAGAAACTAGTGGTCAGGCTTCAAACTTTCCCTATTGATCAAGCTTATAGTTGGGGCTGGATCATCCCTTAGTTATGCTGCTATAGACCTAGGCTGCTGGGGGGTGGGGGTCCCTTAATGTATAATGAGTGTGTCCTCTTAACTCACTGTGTTTATACCCCACTCTGCATTCGATCATTAGTTATTAATCTCTGATCTTCCACAGCCACCTGGTCATAGCAGATGACTGCCCCTCCCTGAGCCTGGTTCTGTTGGAGGTTTCTTCCTGTTAAAAGAGAGTTTTTCCTTCCCACTGTCACCAAGTGCTTGCTCATAGGGGGTTGTCTGATTGTTGGGTTTTCTCTATAATTATTGTAGGGTCTTTACCTTACAATATAAAGCACTTTGAGGCATCTGTTTGTTGTGTTTTGGCGCTATATAAATGGGAGTGAATTGAATTGTTTAAATGTATGCTGATGTCAGTAAAACAAATTACTTTATTGGATTAAAATACACAGTAATCCTGTACAATCATGATAAAGCTGCAGCTCTTCTGCATTTGCGCTGCATCCAAGGCAAGTACAGTATGTAAGAATTCATATAATGTTTAAAATTCTTTTAACGTGTTTTTTTTTTTTTAGGCAAGTGAAAGTTGATAATATCTCCTGAATTTTCACTCAGCTTTTTAATTTTTTTCTCAGAGAAAATAACCTGGCGCCTAAAATGAAAATATGAATGATTAATGAGTCATTCATTGATGGAATGACTGCTTAGTGATGAGCTAACATATAAATGAGCTCTGAGCGCCCCCTGCTGATGGCTTTGTGGAAGTGAGACATCCCTCCCAAGTAACTGTACTGGATTTACTGCAGTGTAGGACAGAGGAGTGTGTTTATCTGTGCAGCATCATCAAATTCTGTTATTTTATTTTTTTTTAGTAACTATGTAACAAACAAAAAAACAAGCTCTGAAGGCCAAGTTGAAAACTGCTCCACAGTAGAAACACAAACTTTCAGTGATTATGGGCTGTGTCAGAGGAACTGCCGTCATGCTACAGACACCATGCTTCCTGCTCAGTCTACCTGTGAAAGGTATATAGCTGGTGATAGGTGTCTCATGCCATCCTGAATGATGTGGTCTAACAAATAAATAAAAAACATAAAAAGAGGCTTGATGAATAGGTTCAATATTGAAGACACCTGGTGCCAC
>JAMQGT020002179.1:0-16680 GCA_024447675.2 Pterophyllum scalare | reverse complement strand
AGCTTCGTTTGTTAATGAACTAATTACTATTGCTATTTTTTTTTACACTTGCAGGCTCATTTTAACAAGAGCACAAAAAAATATACCAAATATGAATTTTCAAAACAAGTCAGTTTTTGTGCTTTTTTGGGTTTTGGAGACAGATGGCTCGTCTACTGTACTTGTCTTAGCTAAGCATTCAGTGAATGGTTATTATTTGAATCTCTAATTGTGATGATGTTTTGAGTTTTGACAACACATTTCTCATCCCCTTTTTGGGTGATGCAAACATCAAGATTAAAGTTGCTTTTTGAGGTCAGCAATTTAGCTGCTGGTTTCACTGGGAAAGAAAAAAAAAATGTTAGATCTGAACTGAGAAAGGACAATTCACTAAAAAGAATAAGTTGATTCCAGCTGGCGAATGGTTGTTTATTGCTCTGTGTTAGCTGGATGGATGGATGGATGAGTCCAGCTGTGTAATGCCAGTGTCTTTTAATGTCCTGAGAAGAAAGGGGAACCTATTTGAATAAAAATGCCTCTTTCAGGCACAGAAGTCAAAGAAGTTGGAGCATATTGTTGTCTGTCTGCTGAAGTATGTGTGACATAGACCTGATTTCGAAACGCAGGAAGCGAACATGGTGAATGTGTTAGTATTCAAAGCTATCTGCCTCTCTCAGCGAAAACAGGAATGTGCCTGCTTAGCAGAAAAAGCACACATGTAGAAATGCAAACACGGGCGCACCCCAATGATGCTCTGCCCCCTGTGTGGTTATTTATTTTATTAAAAAATGTATTAGTGAATAGGGGCTGATATCTTCTGCATTAAAGATGCAAGTCTCGTTGGAGACATTGCTCTGGGTCTGTGCTTTTCAACGCTTTTCCTTGATTACCGCCGTCATCGAGCTCTGACCGGTACAAGAACATCACACAAGATGCTCTGCTCTTCTTCAGTTTTTATTTTTCGAACCTTAAATGCTCAAAGCGTCATTGCAGACTGTTTGTACAAACGATCCCTGTGAAGCAAAAGCACATGTTTTTCTACTCTCTGCTCCGTATGATGTCAGTGAGAGTGGATGTCCTTAAAGCACAGAAGCGCCACCCACCTGCCGCTGCAACCATCTGTTTAACAGGTGCAAGGCAGGTAAAACAGCTTGCATCAGGCAGTGGGTGAGCTAAAGGCCAGGGTGCAGTGTAAATAAGAATGATTTTAAACTGTGAATCATGCAAAGCTACTCTAGAGTTCAAAAATATGAATACTGTATATGTCGGAGATAGTTATTTATGGAACTAACAGACTGAAATTCATCATGCATTATTCAGAGGGGAAACCCTGCTGGAAACTGAGGCGATAATGCAGCAACAGAACCTGACATTAAAACAAATGACTAAAAATAGTTTTTTAAAAAAATGATTGTCTGGGAAACTGAAGGCACTGTTACTCTTTGGCGCTGGTTTTATGATTGTCATATGTGGCTAGATTTAATTAATGTCACTTAAACCTAAACTGCACTGCATCTAGGTCTATTAGTTCTTGATGAAACAGAAATATCTGTGGCTCGGTCCAAATATGTTCTTGGTATATTCAGAAAAATTCGATATGCACACTGGTGCTGAATCGCTAATTGCATTTATAGACAATACTAACTACGTCTTGTGTTTGGGTTCTGTGTGTTTTGGTAGCTGCTTAGTGTGTCGCACCACTTGATGCTGCTCCATTCAACACATCGCACATTTTAACGTTTGTGCTAATGAGCTTATCATAGGCTTATTATCCTCATCAGCTCTTGTTTATGCTGTCAGTGATATTCTTATAGTCCCAGTAGATCTACTGTATCCTCTCACAGCTCCAGAGGATACGAACATTAATGCTGCCGCTGCTGTTTTGCTGACAGCTTGTTAATCGCAGCCTAAAAAAAAAAAAGAAAAAAGTGCTGTGTTGTTGACACACATTGGCTTGAATCCAGTCACAGTGAAGCTCTAAATAAAGTAGACAAGCAGATGTGGAATATGGTTGCATCATCGAAGGACAAACAACTTGATTCCCCATGTCCTAGCTCGGTGCTGCAGGGACCCTCCTCCCAAATGGCTTGTTTTTACCCCAGAGCCTGCTCTGTATCTGCAGTAGGAGAAATCCCAGCATGCATCCAATATTGAACCAAAGTGCAGCCTAGGTAGTCGATGTGTTTCTTTCACTTTATATGTTCTCTACAAAGTCCTTTCCCCCCCCTCAGTATACCCAAATGATATCAACTCTGCAGGATGCTTTTTTACAGCCTCTCAAGTGCCCTTTCTGTGCACTTCTTTCCTCTTTCATGTTTCAAATTAAAGGCACCATCACCACCCTGCGTCCTTGGAAATGTTTATGGGTGAGCACATTAGAGAAAAGTCAGAGCAGTTAGTAAGACGCTTGATTCGATTCAAGTGTTTTCACATATGCAGAGTTGAAGCTTATTTCCATAGAAATGGTCTCAGGAGGTTGTTGTGGAGAATTCTCCTGCTGTTAAGAGCCCTCGTGGGTCACTCTGCCCACATTAATGGCAGCATTAGCTCCTGCTGTGCCCCGTAACTCTTCTGTAGCTCTTATGTGCAACTCAAACACCGGCCCGCCCTTGTTTCGCACAGAAAGGTGGATTTGTTGCAGCACTTCATCAGGCGTGTGTTTTGGCCAGAGATCAGTTGCTAATTTCAGTTCAGGGTAATTACAATGCACTTGATCAAATGTATATTATGACTTCCTCTCTAATTCACAGGGCTGTCAGTCACTGGCTGTATTTTTTTTCTTCTCTTAAGCATTTCATTTGGTGCACAGTTTTTTTTTTTTTCCCTTTTATTTTCCCTGCTGTGGGTAATAAGATTAGTGTGGGGCCGACACATCAAACCTAACAGGGCTATTTCTGTTTGTTCAGCTCACTTTCATTTAGTTCTGGAACAGCCAAACTCCCTGGGCTCATGGACTCACTCTCTGATGTGTCCCCTAAGCTAACAGACTCCTGGGAGCTATTTTATGATGTCCCCGATCTCCAGTCAATCTCCACTGACACTGCAGCAGATTTCTCTCTTCATCTTTTCTTTGCTTTATCTCGCACCTCTTAGCTTTTACCTCTTACTGATAATATGGTGTGACTTTGGTGCTAATAGCATCGCAGTTACTGCCACTGGAGTTGCTGCAACCATCTTGGCTGACGTGTTGCCGTATCTTTTTGATGGATTCTGGCTGGTTCAAAAGGTAATAAATCAGTCTAAGTGTTTGTATCGCTTCCATTTCATGCATGATGAAGAACTTTTCTATGAAAAGAGGCAATCTTTGTATAAGGAAAGGGTCAAAGAGCAAAGAAAAAGGGGTCAATGCATGTATAAAAAGAAAATCTGTGTCATTCTTATGATAATGGTGTTGCTACAATAATAATGATGTGTCATCTTAGGTGATGAATAATTTAAAACGAGGCTAAATATCACTGCTACTGCTTAGATTTGATGATCCTAAAAATAAATCTTCCTATGCCAGTTTCACAAAATGCAAAAGAAAATAGCTTCATTTGCTTATATTTCAGAGCCCCTGAAAGAAGAAGCCATCTAGATTAGAATGCCTGGGTTGAAAGAATGTTTTTGCACTCATCACTCGATAAATACTTGCTAAATACTTCTGTGACATTATGAAGAATACAGTACAAATCTGTCTTGTCTGCTCTTGTCAGGACCCCTTAAGCAAACTCTTGTGAATATTGTCCATAGAGAATTCATACTTTGATGGTCTTGTTTTCGCTTCGTACCTGTTTTTGTGCACCAGACATGCGTAACATCTTCCGGACGTTCGGTAGATGAAAAGTATCTCTGACAGCTAATGCACATAATGTGCTCCATGTCTTTGTGACTTTTTTTAGATCCCTTTCTCTCTCAGCTGCAACTTTTTGAGATGCTATCATTCATTGCAGAATAGACTTTTGTGTGGAAACCTGCGAAACCCTTCAATCGTGAAAAGAATCGCATATGTAAACTTGACTCCTGCTTGCAGAGATGTTCACATATCATCGTGTTGCATCCATATCCCACACCGAGGGACAGACGATTTAGGATTTAGGAAGTTATTTGCGCTGGACTTTACCCATCCTGTCTCTCTGTGATGCTGAGGCGCTGTTATCGTTTGGTTGCAGAAAAACTGGGATGAGATGGGCATTTAGCCTGGATGGGGCTGACCAGTAAACCAACTAACAGACAGTCAGATGGAGGAAGAGCTGTATGGTAGTGGGAGGTTGCAGCTACAAACAGCACTACAGAAAGATCACTGGGAGTGCAAACCCACAGGAACCATACCCTCAGAGGTGAAAATGAGCCAGTCAAGGGTAGCGGCTGCCTGCAGAGCTGCACAGTAGGGATGAAGGTGTTTACGTGCGCGTGAGTACAAGTCTGTTTGTGTGTGTGGTGTGTGCAGCTGTCCTGGGTTTTCAGATAAGCTCAGGAAAACACGATGCGTCTCCACCCAGAGTGCAGCACCTTCCCCATGCTACAGCTAATCCACTAAAGAACTGACAGTTTGTTTACTTTTTTCCCGCTGAGTATGACCACACATAACACCAGGAACCTGGGAATTATGGAAATATATACACATGTATTACTGAAAAGTTTTTGCCATCTTGTATCACAGATCATTTATTGTTCTCAGTGTAGTACTGGAAAGCTAATACAGTACACAACAGAAATGAGTGCATCCTAAATTGGTATCATTTAAACGTCAAGGGATTTGTAATTGTACTGTATCACTTCTTAATAAATCCATTATTTTGAAGTAGAGCATTTCCTCTGATGTTGGATAAAATGTTAATAAAAACAGCATGACTGGGAACTGAGGAAACCCGTTGCTGGACCTTTGGGAGAGGAATATTGTCCTATTGTGGTCAGATACAGGATTCTAGCTGCTCACTAGTCCTGGGTCTTCTTTGCTATATTTTTAGTTTCATGATACACCAAATGTTTTCATCTGGTGAACCGTCTGGACTGCAGGCAGGCCAGTTCAGGACCTGGACTCTTCTACTACGAAGCAATGCTGTTGTTATTGATGCAGTTTAGCATTGTCTTCCTGGAATATGCAAAGCCTTACCTGATGTATGTGTCTTTGTGTGGGTATGTGTGTGCTTGCGTTTGTGTGGGGCTTGCTGAGCCTTGGCCCTTGTGGGACATGGTCATGGAGGGTGGGGGTTACACCCTCCCTACCACCCCCCACTTGTTGCTGATTCCCCCCCCCGGGATGTGGGTACCTGTTGGTTCCAGGGTGCGTGGCCGGATAATTTGGCATGATTGTTGGCCCGCTCCCTTGGGGTTTGTGGTCTGGGGGCTGGCTCTGCTAGGTGTGTGGCAGTTCTTGGGCTCCTGGGGCCTCGGCCGTGTTCTAGGGCGGGGTGGGCTGCTCGTTGCCTCTGAGTTGCTCTCTGGGGCTCTTGCCTTTCGGCTGTGAGGGCTCCATCTAGGGCCTCCCTCCTTCCTCTTCTGGGGTGCGCATGTGGTTGCCATCGGGTCTTCAGAGCTCCTGGGGGGCTGCAGACAGCTCGGGTCCCCTGGGTCTTTCTCTGTTTTTATTTCTGGCAGACTTCTCACCCTTTGTGAAAGACACAGACATTCACACTGTCAGTCACACACACAGACACACACAAACAACACAAGATTGTTTGTGTTTCTGTTTTTTCATTTATTTTCTCTTGCAGGTTTTGTGTGTTTTATATGTATTTTTTTTTAAAAACAGGTGCAGCAGCTGCTGTATGTTTCTACTTGTGCTCTGCCCCTTTATTCCTATCTTTTCTCTGATTTTCTCCCCCTTTTCCTTTTTTTTCTTCTGACTCTTTTTTCCTGCCTGTCAGCCCTGGCAATATCATATTACACATGCACTTGTGTAAATAATAATAGAAATAAATAAAAGAAAAAGAAAAACACTTACAAGAGGAGCCCATGGAGAATTTATAAAGCTCATCTTGGAAAAGCAAATATGTTTAGCACAACAACGCATTCAAATGTATATGCCTTTCAGCACTGATGGCGCCTTTTCAGATGTGCAAGCTGCCAATTCCATGGGCACTAATACATCCCCATACCATCAGAGATGCAGGCTTTTGAACTGCTGATAACAAGCCAGATGGTCCCTCTCCTCTTTAGTCTGGAGGACGTAATATCCATGTTTTGCAAGAAAGAATTTCAAATTTTGATTTGTCTGACCTGAGAACAGTTTTCCACTTTGCCTCAGTCCATTTTAAATTTGGCCCAGAGAAGCCAGTGATGCCAGACAGCAATGTTTCTGGATCACATTCACACATGTCCTCTTCTTTGCATGACAGAGCTTTAACCCGCATTTGTGGATGGCACCGCAAACTGTGTTCACAGACAGTCTGGAGGTGTTGCTGAGCCCATGCAGTGGCTTCCATGATAGAATCAAGCCTGTTTTTAATGCACTGAGAGATCACAAGCACCTTTTCCATTGCGCACATAGATTGCTCCAGATTGGTATCGTGCACTGTAGATGATGAGATATTCAAGGTCTTCACAATTTTATGCTGAGGGACATTATTCTGAAACTGCTCCACAGTTTGTAGATGCAGTTTTTTTTGCAGATTAATGAACCTCTGCCCACCTCGATTTCTGCTCTTTTTATACCCAATCAGGTTACTGACCTGTTGCCAAATAAACTAATTAGTTGCAAAACATTTCTTTGGTAGTTTTATTGTAATACCACTTATTTTTCCAGCCTCTCCCCACTCCTGTTGCCTGTTGATAATATTTGTTCTTGAAATGGTGCATACAGTGGGTACGGAAAGTATTCAGTCCCCTTTAAATTTTTCACTCTTTGTTTCATTGCAGCCATTTGCTAAAATCAAAAAAGTTCATTTTATTTCTCATTAATGTACACTCAGCACCCCATCTTGACAGAAAAAAACAGAAATGTAGAAATCTTTGCAAATTTATTAAAAAAAGAAAAACTGAAATATCACATGGTCATAAGTATTCAGACCCTTTGATCAGTATTGAGTAGAAGGGCTTACTTCAGGCAGGTTTTCTACTATTGGCTGTTTGGCACAGATGCTCTTCATATGGTGATCTCAGGAACACACTATGCGCTCACTGTGACCACAAAGCCCTACCCACCTGCTTTTCGAGCCTTTTGTTTACAAGGCCCAGCATAAGATCATCTGTGAAATTATGCATATCTACTCTAGTAGAGACCAAGAATAAAAATATGACATTGGAAATTGGCAGATCACGTGCCCTTTAAGAACACGACAAGAAGCCTCATGAATGCATATTGGGAGCACATTCTTAGTCAGGTGAGATCATGATCTAAATGCTAAATATATCTCAGATGCATTCCAGCATGTTTGCTGTAAGCTGGCTAAGACTGCTTCAGTGAATACATAGTTGTGACAGCAGTAGTGGGAGTGTGATGAAACGGGGCTGCACGAGTACACGTAGTGTTGGGGATATGACATTTACACATGGCACCATGAATTCCTGTGGATCTACCAAAATACCAGCTGACACGGCATATCCCAGTCTCCATAAGCTGCTTCGAGGAATATTCTAGCGTGATAGTGATCTAAAGAGGAAAAAAGTGAAATCATGACATGGTCAACTCTCCTGACTCGGATATGAGCTTTGGAGTTTTAATGGGAATAACAGAAGTTCTTGACCTAATCTCAGTATTGAAAGGTGTCGTGACTTGTGTTGCATTCAGTTCTTATTGTGGGCCCTGTGTGTTTAAACTGAGCAAATAACCTACTGTTCAACTTAGAAGTAATGATATAAGTGTAAGAGGTGTACTTGCTTCTGTTCTATGATGATGTGCAGTGGCAGGCATAATGCAAAAGAAAGTGAACTATTGATTGGAAGCTGTTAGGATAATCCTCATTTGTTCTTATTCAGGCTGCGATGATGGGAGCAGCGGCACGCGTTTTGTTTCTCTGTGGCACTGGCGAGTGCCGCTGGCTAAATTGGCTCTCTCTCAGTGGCATTAAAGAGTAATTGGCTGTGTTTGTATTTGTGCGAATCAATCAGGTTTTTCTATGTGAACGCTGCCTCGGCTGTGTTAAAACAAGGATGTAATGCAAGAGAAGGAATGAGCAACTGCATCTGCTCTTCCTTTGCTTTGTTCACTGGTGGAGAAAATACAGACAGGCTGCAAGTCAGGTAGATAAAGACAAGGACAAGCTAAAAGGCAGCGGTGCAGCCTGCTGGGAGCTGTGCCCTTTGTAAAACTTTGTTGTTTGTCCTTTCCCCAGATGAGCACATGTTCAGTAATCAAAGTGTACATCCCCACTCACAGGCAGGATGATGTCAGATTTCTGGATGCTGTCATCTATGTCAGAACAGAGTGTTTTGAAGAATTAATTGCCATCCTATACAAGCGTGGCCTTATTGATGAATATAGAAGAGTGATTAAGATGATGTGTATATAGATTGCTTAAAAAAAACAAACATTGTGCCCACAAAGAACTGTCATTCACTCAGTATTATCAAGGTTTTGGATCGGGTTCAGTTCTGCCTTAGAAGCATATCATCAAGTTGAACTGCTTCTGTCTCACCAGCTGAACTGCAGGTCAAGAGATATTTGTCTGCCAATCTAGCCAGAATGGGAATGGTTCTGCCCCCTAACTTGCGGAATAAATTGTAAAAAGAGAAAGAGGCACTAGTCCCTCCATCATTGTCGCTGCTGAAGTGCCCTTGACTCACGACTGCTCCAGGGAGCCAACCAGTATCCTACAAAATAAGACTACAGTCACGCCTGGCAGCTTCCAAGTATGATTTTATGCAAATGTGTCAGTGTGAACTTCTTGAACAAAAGAGCACTGTTCATGTTCACAGCGAGCCTATCACAGAGAATAATTTTATTACCGCTTAAATCTTCCGTCACAACATTTTGCTCAGAAAATTAATTGTAGAGATCTGAGAAGTCCAGCTGTGCGAGAAACTCAAACAGGACGACAGTCGTGAGTTTCAGACAAATCCCCAGGCTAGGTAAGTTTATTTAGAAACAAAAAGAGGGCCACGCAGTTAGAAATATCACCGTTTTCAGGCCAGCCTCTGTTTTCAAGTTACCCTTCTGATGAAATAAGTGCCAAATTTTGCTATTAACTTGATGAGTACAGTGTTGTTATAGCTCATATCCTATACAATAAAGGTAAGAGGAAAGTTTCTCGTTGCCAACAATCAAACAGACAGACAGGAAATGAGAAATAAGATTAAAGCTCTTTTTCACTGCTGAGACTGAGATAATGAATAAGAGGACAGTCTTGGGAAGTAAAAGCAGGACTACTTGCCAGCTTCTGTCCATAGTGCTTAGAGTCTGAGACTGTGAGGCGAGCTTCTCTGTGTGCAGCGAGTGGATTGACTCAGCCTACCATGTAGCACTGTCAGAGGTCTGCTGGAGGCACAGTGGGTGAGCACTCTGGTAAAAGGTCAGTGAAAGACCTGTAATGAATTACAGTTATTTCACTCAAACAACAGTCTACAGTGTGTCAGTGTACTGCTGCTCCCGAATCCCTCCTCTCCCTCTTCGTCCCACTTCTCAAACTCTCTTCTGGGTAGCATCCATCTCTGCCATCTGCACTTCACTGACTGCACGTGTTCCAACACAGCCAACGCCGTCCTTGGCTCCTTCGCTTCTGTCAGTTGCCTCATCCCTCACACGGTAGTCTATCCCTGCTTATTTCCGTTCAATTTGCTGACCATTTCTGAGCTGTTGGGGATTGGGCTGGTAATCCCCGAGCCAAAGGGTTTGCTGGCTCGCTTGGTCTGTATGGTCTGTGGGTTAAAGTGATCAAATTTCCACTGGAATTGAGCCTGAAAGCTGCTGTGCAAGCCTGAAAACTTATTCTCTCTAAGTATTCTAATGGGAGTGAATTCAGATTACCTAAGGTCTGGGTTTTTTTTTTTCTCATTGGCATGGAACTGTGTGTGTGTGTGTGTGTGTTTCTTTCAACTCTTTCAAAGTAGTGTGATTTTAATAGTGTTCATAGAAGTTGTCTCTATATATGCTTTATTTGCAGACTTGCCCCAAATAACCTCTTTAGGCACTCATTATGTATTATGTATTGATTTGAAATTTCACACTTCTCAGACTGGAGTAAGTCATCTGCCAAAGTTATTGTTGCATATCGATACCTGATAATTACTCAGCTTTCAGAGGACACAATACTTTCATTTCTTTTATTTATCTTAATATTTTATCTATTCCTTTAAGGTTTTTTCTCTCTGCTTGAATCAGTCTTTGTTATTCAAGGCAGAAGTCACATCTATACTGTGTTATATTCTAAGAAGAGCTATACTGCAATACGGTAAAACTTTCTTTTTTTTAAAATCAGGCCATTTACATCTCAACTTATCTCACAGTTGCAGATTGGACTGACTCAATTTCAAGATCAACTTCGGCTATTGTGAGGCCTGGCAGGCGATTGGTTCTGCAGCAAGATGTAGGGGTTTGAACTTTCTAAAAAAAAAAAAGTTGCAGTGCTTTCTGATGTGGGGACACCCTCAAAGCAAACACGGCACTGAACAGTGGGAAACTGTAACTGCAGCTGCAGTTTGAGTGTGGAGAAAAATGGCATGCGTTAATTTGGCATTGCACTTTGCTGAACCTGTTGCCAAATGTGCTGCAGGCATGAATACAGAGAGGCAGTCAAAACATGTTCCCTGCAAACTAGTTTTTCAGTACTTGTAACACTGTCTTTGTCCTAATTCTGCAGCCACGTAGCCCCAGCAGAACCTGAATTACTGTATTTTTAGGATTCTCTTTAATAATATTTTTTTTCTTTCCTGGGGCATTAAATACTGCCAAAACCACAGCTGTCCTCACAGATATGTAAAATGAATCCGACTGTCCATGACAGCGCTGTGAAGCCTGGAGTTATGCTAAATAGTGAGATGGGTCTCTCATTCATAACGTGGCATCATTTCACCTGTAAAGGATTCTTGGCAACACACAAGATGAGCTTAATTTTTCAACAGGTAGGGTTGATGTTGTGGAGAGGAACATTTAACCTAAATCCAGTTTGTAATGTGCCTAACTTTGGGGCATAAACACAACTGGCAATGGAAAGCAAATTTAAAAAAGTGAATTGAAAATAAAACCAAGTCCCAGATGGGACACGGACAATGTCATGGACCCTGGTTTGAGTTTTTCATGATTATTTTTGGTTTTGAGAAGTTATTTAAATTTAAGCTCTCTTCTTTGTTTTTGAAATCTAGTTTTGCTTATTTTATTTTTTTTGTGTGTGCTATTTTTTTCCCCTGTGGCTCTTGTATATATTTAGCTTGTCATTCAAGTCTTATTATCTACTGCTGTGTGTGGATTCTTTATGGTTTATTTTCTGCCCTTGTTACCTGAGTCCTTAGTTCTTAGTTTTAGTTAGTGGTGACTTTAAGGTTACATCATTTTGTTCTTCATGTCACATCTCCAGTTATCTTTGTCTTAGTGTTTCATTGTCATCCCTTTGTATCATGTTCAGTCTGTCTTGTCACACTTATTTAGCGTGTGTGTATTCTGGTCTGTTTCTGCTTCCCTTAGTTACTTCCTGTCTTTCCTTTTAAAGGTTCAGTTCTGCCCACTCGCATTTGTTTTGTTCCCCACCTGTTTCCTCTCTGCTCTTGTGTATATTTTGTCTATGTCTTCTTTTGTCTTTTCTCATGTCATCTGTGTTCTTTGTGTGTCTTCATGTTTACTTCTGTCTGACTAGGAGTCCTCAAAAAAGGTCCTCAAAACAAATTCACCTTCCATTGGTTGCTTCACTGCCACCACTCCAACCTCCAAATGTGTAATTTATCACTCCTAAAACGGTGACAAAGTCTTGGATTCCAGTGTGTTTTAAAGGTACTGATGCACCATGGGCGCACCTCTGTAATCCCAAACACCTCTGTCGTGTCCAGTGTGGCTGCTGTTGATAGCATGCCTAATTAATCATGATTATGAACAAGTCTCAATAACCTGTGATTAACAAGTGGACGCAGTGAACGATAACGTAACCAGGCTGCCTGGGGTCAACCTATGAAATGGGACACAGCTGTATGAGGGGCCGTTTAGGACATTATTCCTGAAACGCGCTCACACACACTAGTGAAACACTCTCACACACACTACTGAAATGCGCTCACGCACACTACTGAAACGCCTTCCTGTTCACTCGAAATGCTTTCCTGTTCACTCAAAATGACTTCCTGTTCACACGAAACGCCTTCCTGTTCATTCGAAACACCTTCCTGTTCACTCGAAACACCTTCCTGTTCACTCGAAACGCCTTCCTGTTCACTCGAAATGACTTCCTGTTCACACGAAACGCCTTCCTGTTCATTCAAAATGCCTTCCTGTTCACACGAAACGCCTTCCTGTTCACTCGAAATGACTTCCTGTCACTCGAACGCTCTACACACTACTGAAACGCTCTCACACACACTACTGAAACGCGCTCACACACACTACTGAAACGCTCTCACACACACTAGTTTCACTAGTGTGTGTGAGCGCGTTTCAGGAATAATGTCCTAAACGGCCCCTCATACAGCTGTCATATGAATACAGACAATTAAAAAAAAGACATCTCCTACATATTTTGGCCAGGAGGTGAAGACGAGATTTCAGTCAAGTCTGGACACGGACAGTCCCTCCTCCTCGGTCTTCCCTTTAGCCATTGCCAATCCGTTAATTACAGCAGCGACCGCAGGGACTAATGATCATGTTCCACAGGGTGGTAATGACACAATTATAACTGCGAGGATATCAGTCATCTCCAATTAGCTCATTCAGTGTCCTTGGCCTTTCAGACACACACACACACACACACACAAAAACACTAGTGAATAAGACAAAAACTCAAATGACTTAATGTCATTGAACTAAATGACTGCCTTGCACAAGTTTCTTAAGTGACAGAGCTTTCCGAAAGACATAAATTAGCACCCAGTGCTGCATCCTGTGAATGCACAGCTGTGTTTTAAAAAAATATATCAAGTCATAAATGAGTGATGTATATTCAAGCTCAGTTTTTTTTTTTTTGAGGAGTTAAGATGGGTTGTATGCCAAGACTCTAAATTTGTCCTGAAGTTCAGCTTTGTTCAGGAATTGATTTTATCTGCCAGAGTACACTACGCGTCAAGGATTTTCCCTTGGAGTAGTGATTTTCTGCTCGACTCCACAAAGCGCGACACCTCAGAGTGGTTTATGACCCGAATGTTCTGCCAGGCTGCCTTACATTCACACCATATTTAACGGCTGACAATTAAACCCGCCAACAACCTTTCGTTGTAACTGTCACAGCACTAATTTAATGCTCCAATGCAGCCAAGATGAGCTGTGACAGTGTATGGAAGTGAGGATGATGCCACACACACATCATTTCTATAGAGCAAAGGCATACGCAAAGATGAAGGGCAGCTGATAACACTGAAAGTTGTTTCATACTTGATGGAACACACTAGTGCACATTTTAAAAGGCAATTTCCAAATGCATAGTATAAACAGGAAAAAAGTTTGTTTTTTTTTAAGTTTCTGTTTGGGTTAACACTTTTCTGATATCTAATATTAGCAGTAACTGGAGACACATAATGCCACTTTTTAAGGGACTTGACTTAGGTAATTGGGGCATGGGTCAAGCAAAACATATCACACAACAGCTTTGTCAGTCTCTTAATAGATTTGATATGGGTCTGATGTTTATTTGTTTTAATTACTTTGGTACTTTGGTTGTCATAGAAATTCTGATGAGCCCAGACTGTCCGCCCCTGGAAAACAGCCCCATAGAGTACTGTACAAAAGTCTTGAGCCAACCCATTCATATCTTTATATTTTGCCAGGAAAATTGAAATTCAGGGATGTATTGAAATGTGCAGACATACATGGAAATGCAGCATATAAGCCAAAAACAGAGTCTAAACAATTCTAATGAGCTCTAAAGTTAGTATTCGTTGTGACCACCTATATTCTTCAACAGGGCCTGAGCTTTTTTGTGCAAGCTTTATTGTAATTTCTTTAAGTAGTCTTCAGAAATGGTTCTCCGGGTTTCTGCAAGGTGAGAACTGGTGACTAGATGGATCAGCTGAATGGCCAGATGCATCTCTCAGGTCCTGAGTCAGGTCTTTGCTGGATTTCTCCCTACTGTATTACTTAAGCACATGACTTTCAGATACTGTTTGTCTGCTGTAGAAAGTTTTTTTTTAGGCCTGGCACTTCTTCTTTTGTCCGCTACCTGCCCACTTTCCTCAAACGTTTTAAGGATACGCTGCTGAGAGGCGCCAAGTTTCAGCTTGTTGATGCAAAAATGCTATTTCATGCCTGTCAAACGATGTTATCTTTGGCATTTTTCACAGATCCAACTGAAGAAATGTTGTGACAGGCTGCTACTAACAACATGGTTAAATATATAATTAGAAATTGGTCCTTTACTAAGTTGTCTGTTATCTGTAGGCATAACACTGGTTCATCCATTGAGCACCTTTTATGCCTGAATGATTCACAGGTCAGGCTTATAAAAGAAAGAAAGAAAACCTGGTCAGGAACAAGGACTGGTCTGAAAAATGAGTGAAAAAGCAACCAAATAAAAACTTTGAAAAGCTTTTAGAAAGTCTGGACAACTATTACTCCTGACAACAACAACAAAAAAAAATTACAGGAAAGTCTGCGTCACTGGAAACAAAATATGAAGAAATGAGTGGTGCCTCTAGACTTTTGCACAATACCGTATGTTGTTTGTTTAAGCTGAAATTATGGCCTATAGTTACCTAATGACTTTGTCTGCACTTTTAGGCTTTTGGGCATTCATTCAGTGGTGTAAAAGTATGTATTTAAACCCAAATTATTCTTTCTCCTGCCTGCTTTATGTGCTTCATCTGTCTATTTTCATTCCCTTAGCAGCATTGTTGCCCTATTCTCTATGTTGATATGTTATATGGTATCATGGTGGTGTCAGTATACAGCTATGTCTGCTGTATCTCTTCACTTGTAAATGCCTGGTATGATTTTTGGTGTCAACAGCACCAAGTGCAAGAAATTGTGTGGCACTCAACTGTGCCAAGCTTCAAAGGGGTTTTCAACAGTTCCATAGCAACAGTGGGAGCCTCATCTAGTGGTTCCCCAAAAATATCTGCCAAGTGCTCCGAGCTATAATACAGATGCTCAAAAGTACAAAGGGCCTCAGCTCTCAGCACCTGAAACCCAAAGCATGTCAACTCAGGCTGTCTTTGAGGAGTGTAGTTTAGCTGAAGTGCAGCAGTTCAGGCTGCCGACACAACGAGGGAAGAGTTCATCGATTTATTCAAGGTTAACGTGATCAAAGCTAAGGGAGGGTTATCATTTATAATTCAGCCAAATTCTGGCTTCCCTCTGTTGTGCAGCACACGTTTCAGCGGCTAATGGAGTCCAGAAAGAAACAGGTGTAGGGGAGGGCAGATAATCATCTGCTATTACTTAGTTGAAACAAAAGTTGACCGACTCAGGTGGCTCACAGTTACTGCTGTTTGCACAGAACATCGCACCTTAGATTACAGGTCTAAAACTAAGAGCTGGAAGGCAACTCTGGGACCATAATAGAGTTGTGGGTGTGTGTGTATGTGTACTCCTTTCTGATAAGGTTCAATCTACCTTTATTTATTTAATAGGTGGTTACATTCCAGTGCTCTGTTATCAGTGTTAAACATTAACCACTGGGTTGCTGAGCTGTGAAAAATTAATTTGCCTGGTGGTCACCTGCTTTTGGCAAAAAGCATCCAAACCAAGAGTAATTTATGATCAACTAATTAACATATGCAGAAAAAGACAATTTAATGAATACAATGCACATGTTACAGGTCCCAAATGTCAGGATTACTGCAACAGTGATGTGCACAATCTGAAGTATAATAAAACAGGGGAGAGCAATGACGATCAGAGCGCTGCCTTTAACATCCAGATTGCATCTCATTTATTTGTTATAACACACAAACCTTTCAGTGTACAATATAAATGCTTTCCTTTACTGTTCTTTATAAACTTTGTTTATCTTACACACAAGTAATAATTAACTCCAACACATTACCTTTGTCATCTCTTCACATCACCAACTTTCACTTAGATGGAGACAACTAAGGCATAATGTATCGCACAGAATAGGTCATCTGGTTTTAAACTGAAATGCAATTAGCTGCACATTAACTGGTTTAAGCATCAAAATGTACTCTGATTTTAACTTACTAATTGCCAAAATACAATTACAAGATTTACAGCAAATATAACACTCAGCACAACATCATTCCAATTTTAACCCTTTAAATTCAAATACCTAATGTACAAGGAACAATTTCTCCCAATAAATGCAGTTAAACTTATTTTACTCTCAACCTCTAAGTTACTTTATGAATTTGAAATTAACATATATTAAATATCATTAAAGCAAAAGCAAGATAAAACTCCTAAAACCGGAGTTGGTAAGATATCGCGGTCTTTCAACCACCTAATCCCGCGAGACTTCCCCGGCGCGGGCTAGCATCCTGCCGATCTAAACCTCGACTGATCAACCATGACAAATATTAGCAGAAAGGTGCACCCAACTCGTATCACAGCACCATTTCCTGATAACATGAGGAGTAAAACCTTTACAGAATAGTTTTGGTGTGTTTTTACCGTGTACTGACCTGAAGTATAATAAAACAGGGGAGAGCAATGACGATCAGAGCGCTGCCTTTAACATCCAGATTGCGTCTGGG
>JAMQGT020002178.1:0-17229 GCA_024447675.2 Pterophyllum scalare | reverse complement strand
TCCTGGTAGACGGCCGCGTTGACCTTGGACCTCAGAAAACACAGTGGACCAACACCAGCAGATGACATGGCACCCCAAACCATCACTGACTGTGGAAACTTTACACTGGACCTCAGCCAACGTGGATTCTGTGCCTCTCCTCTCTTCCTCCAGACTCTGGGACCTTGATCTCCAAAGGAAATGCCAAACTGACTTTGATCAGAGAACATAACTTTGGAGCACTCAGCAGCAGTCCAGTCCTTTTTGTCTTTAGCCCAGGCGAGACGCTTCTGACGCCGTCTCTTGTTCCAGAGTGTCTCGACATGAGGACTGCGACAGCTGAAACCCATGTCTGCATACGTCTGTGGGTGGTGGTTCTTGAAGCACTGACTCCAGCTGCAGTCCACTCTTTGTGAGTCTCCCCCACATTTTTGAATGGCTTTTGTTCCACAATCCTCTCCAGGGTGTGGTTATCCCTATTGCTTGGACACTTTTTTCTACCACATCTTTTCCTTCCCTTCGCCTCTCTATTAATGTGCTTGGACACAGAGCTCTGTGAACAGCCAGCCTCTTTAGCAATGACCTTTGGTGTCTTGCCCTCCTTGTGCAAGGTGTCAAAGGTTATCTTTTGGACAACTGTCAAGTCAGCAGTCTTCCCCATGATTGTGTAGCCTACAGAACTAGACTGAGAGACCATTTAAAGGCCTTTGCAGGTGTTTGGAGTTAATTAGCTGATTAGAGTGTGGCACCAGGTGTCTTCAATATTGAACCTTTTCACAATATTCTAATTTTCAGAGATACTGAATTTGGGGTTTTCATTAGTTGTCAGTTATAATCATCAAAATTAAAAGAAATAAACATTTGAAATATATCAGTCTGTGTGTAATGAATGAATACAATATACAAGTTTCACTTTTTGAATGGAATTAATGAAATAAATCAACCTTTTCATCATATTCTAATTTTATGACCAGCACCTGTATTCGCCTGCTTATCTGCAGGATCCATTTCAGATTGTCATTTAAACTGAATTATTATTGTGCTTGTCAATGTCAGACTGTCCGGTGCTGAAAACTTTCCGATAGGCCGTCGCTGACTGGTTCAAGCAGAAAACTATGTTGCAGAATGGCCAATTGTGCATCACCTTACAAAGCATGCTACAACAATGGAGCACATGGCCAGATCTTTGAATACAACAACCCCCTCTAGGGATATGTTCGCACGCTCATTCAGCATGATTGGCTGATTGTTGGTGGGAGCAATACATTGTTATGTTATGTTAGTCTGCTTCAGTTTCAGTTACTGGAGTCATTGATTACAAGTGGGGCTATTTGTTTTTTAGTCATGGCTGTAAGAGGGAAACATGCTCTTGGGCAGCATCACAGTTTGATGATGGTACCAGTGTTTCAGCCTTCATCAAGACTGTTTAGGAAATGAATGCAAAAAAGAGAAAAGCAAACAAAAACAGATGAGGATATGAGGATTATAAGCAGTAAATAGCGATGAAATTATCCCTTGATGAAAAAGTGTGTGATGTACTGTCTGTACAGGTGGAAAGTAGATGGGAGAGACATAAACACAGACTCAGATCTAAACTCACAGCCTTGTAGAGGGGAACCTGTTGATCAGTAACCCTCATGTCATCAATCATGGAGGAGTGTATCAGTGCATTGCCACCAACACATTCGGGACTGTTGTCAGCAGGGAGGCAAAAGTCCAGTTTGCATGTGAGTAGATTCTTATTTTTAAATACGCATATTGTTACAGCAGTGAAACATCCCACTCCCCTACTTCACTTTGCCTTGGTGTGATATTATGTGTGACTGAACAGAATGCAAATCAGTTAGAATGGGGCTGCAACCAATGAATAATTCCATTTATCTCTATTAAAATTTCCCCGGTTAATCATTTGATTTATTTGGTCTTTAAAATATCAAGAGATGGTGAAAATCCCAGGACACAAATATCATATTCATCAGACCAACTGTCTAAACCCCCAAAATTTTCTGTTCAGTGCAACAGAACAAAAATTTCAGATCCTGGAACAGGAAATGGTTAGTTGGTACTCGTATCACTCCTAATGCTTTGCTAGTGAGGCCAGTTAGATGAAGTCGTAATTGGGCTTTACTACAGTAAGTGTTATTTACTCAGTCTCTCATTTGGCAGTATTTTGATCATCTTTGTTAAGAAGGTGAATCATTTTCCTGGGGGTTACTTTCCATATAAAACAAACAAACATCCATGACAATAAAGATATAATTGTTAACTTTGTGCTCATTAAATGACTCTTCTCTGATCCATGATGTTTAGCCTGCCAACATCTAGTGCTTATGGCAGTGGTTCCCAAACTGTCTTGGTGCACTACTAACAAGGTTTAGAGTCACTGCAGGTACAGTGTGGGCTGCCAGGGGAAAATGATGGAATGAAACTAAGTTGATTAAAAAGCAGTTTGTTAGGAAATTAACAAATGACAGTTTGCTGATGTAATTGTTCTGGCCTTTATTTACAAAGATGTTTTTTTAAATAGTCAATCACTGCTAAAAATTGTGGGGTGTGAACTCTTTTTTTTCCACTTTAGAAGTGAGACATACCAGAAGAAGTTTAACAATCACTGACATCGCGAAAAACAAACCATGAGTACTGGATAAAGAAGGCTCCTACTTTAGATTGGTTAATAATACTGTTTCACTGTGGAAAAACAACTGTTGGAGACCACAGCACAAACAAATTTACCGCAACTGTGTGCAAAGAATTTCAAAGAACAGTTCTT
Source organism: Pterophyllum scalare (assembly GCA_024447675.2). Lineage (NCBI taxonomy): Eukaryota > Metazoa > Chordata > Actinopteri > Cichliformes > Cichlidae > Pterophyllum > Pterophyllum scalare. The sequence goes on along the minus strand of JAMQGT020002178.1, from coordinate 14,480 downwards.
CAAAGTGACTTTTGTGAGACATTGATAAAACACCAATAAGATACACTCAGCCTGCCATCCATTTGCGATTGGATTGGCTCAAGCTGGCTCAGTCACATGCAAAATTAAAGGAACACTTTTGAATCACAGTATGGCATCAGGTCAAACCTCCGGGATTATTGATCTGGTCAGTTAAGCAGCAGAGGGTGTTGTTAATCAGTTTCAGCAGTTTTGGTGTACTCAAGTGCACTAGAGGGGCAACAATGAGACAACCCTGAAAACAGGAATGGTTTTACAGGTGGAGGCCACTGACATTTTCCCCTTTTCATCTTTTCTGACTGTTTTTGTTTTCACTAGTTTTGCATTTGGCCAGGCTCAGTGGCACTACTGGTAGCATGAGGTGATACCTGGACCCTACAGAGGTTGCACAGGTAGCCCAACTCCTCCAGGATGGCACATCAATATGTGTCACTGCCAGAAGGTTTGCTGTGTCTCCCAGCACAGTCTCAAGAGCATGGAGGAGATTCCAGGAGACAGACAGTTAGTCTAGGAGAGCTGGACAGGGCCGTAGAAGGTCCTTAACCCATCAGCAGGACCCGTATCTGCTCCTTTGTGCAAGGAGGAACAGCATGAGCTCTGCCAGAGCTACAAAACCTCTAGAGGCTAAGCAACGGCACCCTGACTGCCATTAGGTATCAAGATGAAATCCTTGGACCCACTGTCAGACACTACGCTGGTCCAGTGGGTCTTGGGTTCCTCCTGGTGCATGACAATGCCTGGCCTCATGTGGCGAGAGTATGCAGGGAATTCCTGGAAGATGACTGGCCCCCATGCCTGACCTAAATCCACTAGAACACCTCTGTGACATTATCTTTCATTCCATCCAGTTGCACCTCAGACTGTCCAGGAGCTCAGTGATGCTGTGGTCCAGACCCCCCCCCCGAGACACCATCAGCCATCTTATTAGGAGCATGCCCTGATGTTGTTAGGCATGCATACAAGCCCATGGGGGCCATAAAAACTTTGAATTCAGCTCTCTGTAGGTTGATAGTTTCATTTCCATTGAGTGATGTGGCATCTTTTGGTTTCTAGCACATTACCCAGTCCATATCAGTAATGATTTTTTCCCATTGAGATCTGATGTGTTTTCAAAGTGTCCCTTTAATTTTTTTGAGCAGTGTGTGTATATATATAATTGCAGTGACCTGTTTTGATAAAATACTGACAGTTGTATTTCTTTTTTGCATTTTTTTTTATAGTTTCTAAAACCTGAGTAATACACAGAATCATTTTTCCTGTGATTTCCTGGAAAACCACATGCTCAATTCAAATATGAAAAGTAAATGCACCAAAAAAAATCATGTTAGATGGATGCCGTCTGTTACAGTAGGCGTGTTACCTGGTCATAGTAGTCAGTAGCACTGATGGAATGCATGAAGGAATGAAGACTGCAATGTCTTGATTTGGAGGGACTTTTAATCAGTTGATTTCTGGTTTGACAACCGCTGATATTTGCTTGCTCCCTCCTGGGACTTGATGGTATTTCTAAGACACTGGAATTGATATGTCTCCCCACTGCTTATTGTCTCATGCAGCACAGCAGCATTTAATTAAAGGGTAAAGTAATCTCTAAAATGCGATTGGAGAGGAGCATTTCGGCGCACCCTCCGCCCGGTTTCTTTGTGATATAAACGGGGGGGGGGCTGGATTTGACTTGTACGCAATATGAACAAACTGGGAAATGCTGTGCAGAATTATAATGCCCTTCCCAGGATGTCACCTGTACATGAAATAAGTTATTACAGCTGCCAAACCCTGAAAAGTTATTGATTTATTATGCACTCAACAGTTCTGCACGACTTCAGCAGCAAGCCGAGGAACACCGTGTCGGTGAGAGAGGGTCAAGCTGTGGTTCTGCTCTGCGGTCCTCCACCCCATTACGGAGGTATGGCACACTGTCCTAACTCTTCTGCATTGTCTGCTGTAGTTTCGCACTCCTGCTTGCTTCAGCAATCTTTATTGTTCCCTTACTCTGCTGCTTATTATCTCACTGTAACATTGCGGGGTCTTCTTTGTTTTTATACCCTCCCACCTTCTCTTTCTGCAGCTCTTCTTTCAGAACTCTGACATACTGCCTTCCACTCACTTCTCCTTATCTGTCAGACAGGGAACTTTTTATGATCAGCTCATACCTGCAGCTCTACCTGCCCAGACCCATGCCTTCATCTATAGTTCATAGCCTCATACTTCTTAACCTTGAGCTCACTTTTCTTGCCCATATGATCTGCGACCATGCTGTCATCTATAAAGTCTCCAGTGCTCCACTTCCCCAACTGTCATTTTTCTTTTTTTTTTCCTGGATGTGGGCAGGTTATCTGTTGGGTAATAAAGGCTGCTGGTGGCTGCTGTGGCCGCGGGAGCGTTTATCCTGTAGCACAGCTGTGAGTCGGCTCATGTGTCTGTGTGCTACTGATTAGCAGACCCTCAAAGTGGTCCACACTCCTGCAGCCATTCGATGCCCACCAGCACAATTTCACGCCAGCATACCAGCCTTTCTCCGCTCTCTGTTTCCAGCTGAATCCCGCAGCCACGTGGGATTCCACACTTTAGCAGTTTGCCCTCCAGCATTCCCTCCCTTCCCTTTTTAAAATCCTCCATCTTTTTATTTCTCCTCTTAAATGAAGCATAGTCAAACATTTGATGGGATTTGTACGATGTGATAACACTAGCTAGAGGTGTTTTAAAATAAAAAAAAAATGGTGCAAAATGGTGTTTTTTCCCCTTTAGATAGTGTCAAAGCTTCTTGAATACTTGTTGATGCACCACTTGAGGAATACACTGATGCACCTTATTAAAAGAGGAGACATTTGAAGCTTTTCTGAGCAATCAATAGGTAAGTGGCCTAAAAGGAGCTGCTCTGAGAGTTAAACTCTGTCAGAGGACATGAGATTATGTGCCTGCAAGTCCTCTGTTGCTGTGAGACTGCAGCTCTTCAACAGACCCACTCTCTGATAGTCCCTAATCATGAAAGGTCTGTCAGTTACTGCCCTGACTTTCCTTGTAATGATTTTAATTCACAGCTTTCCCTGAAGGAAAGCAAGTGGGATTTTTTTTTGCCGTCTGCCCAGTCAAAAGGGCTGACTGCAGAATGTCATGTGTCTGGTACGGGAGGCCTGCACTAATAGCAAAGTTCATTCTGCATTCCCTGCAGACACTTCTCCCTCATCCTATGTCTCTTTCTCTCTTTTGCCTTTCTGTGTGTGTGTGTTTTGCACTTGTACATCGACAAGCTCATCCTTCCTTTGCACACTTTATTTTGACATGAATCTTTGTTAATCTGTGTCATAAAAGTGTAGCTCAATTAATATACAGTATAATACAGAATTTAATAATAATAATGTGGGAGACTACTAAGCACATGTTGCATGCTTTCATGTGTTGCCACAGTCCACATGCTCGACAGATTGGGCAGAAACAATGAATCCTACCAAAACAGCCAAAAACTGGTCCCAGTGCTAAGTTCAGCTTTTATCGAACCTGCATTCCTTTGCTGGAGCCCCCTGTGATGACAGCCTCACTGAGCAAGTCGCTGATCCGAGTCAAAATAGAGAGGCTATTTTATTTGCCATATGTCAACACAACCTTAGCCCATCTCTCAACGTTTCGCGCGTTATCTAACCTTTCTGTGGCACCCAGTCCCATGTCTCTTCGAGCCTGCTGAAGACAAAACGCTTTAAAAATAACATACAAAAAGCAGAAAAATAGTCGTATGTGCACTTGAATATTTCCACCAGCTGCACATTTGTTGTTTGTTGTTTGACTCAGAATAAACTGTGGTGCCCATATTCATGATAATAAAATAATTTCATCCAGTGTAACAGTATGCCTCATTTATTTACCATCATTTATAGAAAGAAAAGCTTACAAGTCAAATGTTGGCTCAACTAAAAAACTCACCTCCATTTTACCTGGCCTTTAAACAGATAGGTGCTGGATGCTGGGTGTGCTACGGAGAGTTTATCACTGGGTTTTTTTTGTTTTTTTTCCCAGGGTTTGTGGACAAATAAAACATTTTGAATATCACTAGCTGTGACCTCTGAAGTCATGTGTAACAGAGAAGTGAAATATCTCAAAATGTATTTTGTTATATCTCCCGATAAACTACATGGACTAAAGTATTTGTCAACACCTCTTAATGTTTGTTTTCAGGTGTTTTCAGTCCCATTGAAATCAATCATTCAGTCTTTACAAACATTTGTGAAAGAACGGGCTGTTCTAAAGAGCTCACTGAATTCAAGTGTGGTGTTATAATAGGATAACACTGTTGCAACAAGTCAACTCTAAGAGGCATTATAGTGCTTAGAAGTCGGCAAGGCTCTACTGACTCAATAACAGCAGAGCACCAAACGTCCTCTGGCATTAATATCAGCACCCAAACTGTGTGCCAGGAGCTTCAAAGCATGGGTATTCCATGGCTGAGCAGCTCTTGTAATGTGTAGGTGACTGTGTATTTTTGTCCATATAGTTTATATATTACTGATCTTGCTGTTCTGGTCATTTTGGGAATGTGACTGTTTACCTCTTTTATGCCTCACTATCTCATTATTTCAGAGATCAAATATTCATGGGTTTTCAATGGACAGCGCAGCTTCCTGCAGCAGGATGCCCGTCGTTTCATCTCTCAGAGGACGGGAAACTTGTACATAGCCAAAGTCGAAGCATCGGATGCAGGGAACTATACATGTGCAGTGAGAAACATGATGACCAACTCAACGGTGTTCAGCTCTCCAGCCCCCGTGGTGGTACGGAGGGATGGTGAGCATCACCAGTCCATCTTGTGGTTATCTGTCACCAGCAGGGCATGTCTGGGAGATAAATCGCTTGTCTCAAGTGTAATAGTGGTTTTGCTTTTACTTCAAAGTGATTTTTTTTTTTCACCCTCCCAAAACGTCTGAGCTACACAGGGTTATGTGTGAGAGAAACCTCTATCTATTTGCATGTAGGCACATATTTACATAACCCAGAATGTAGTCTAAAGTGACACAAATGCATGCAGTCACACACACAGAGCAAGGAGCTTGCCACCCATCAGGACCATTTATGTGTACCACTTCAGATTTCAGCTGAGGCAGATATGTAATCCAAACTCATCCATCCGCTTTGCCAAATGCTGTTCTAGGTGGTGTTAACACATGGGTTCACTCAGTCCCTGTGTCATCTGCACCGCAGCTTTCATATCCACTGTGCATTACAGAAGCTGCATGCCCTTGTTTTATGTTTTAACTGGTATGATTTACTTTCATGCCTCACGTAGTAGTGATGGGTGAATACGAGCCGAAGATCGAGGTCCAGTTTCCTGACACCCTTCACGTGTCCAAAGGATCATCAGTGAAACTCGAATGCTTTGCCTTAGGAAAGTAAGTATCACAAACAGCAGCGTGGTTCACTGTAATATTTGCAAAGTACCTCCTCTACTACAAGCAGACGTGGCAGCAGTCTTTCTGGTGGTGGTGGAGCAGGAGTACGTGGCCTGTGTGACCTTTTTTGTGTTTGACCTCTGCAGCCCTGTGCCTTCCATCTCATGGCGAAGAGCTGATGGAAATCCACTCCCTGGAAAGATTAAAATCAACCACTCCAGTGGGGTTCTGGAAATTCCATATTTTCGCCCAGAGGATGCCGGCGTGTACGAGTGTATAGCTGAAAACAGCAGAGGACGAGATGTTGCCAGAGGTCAACTTATATTCCACAGTAAGGAAGACAAAATATTGTACTTATTGTTCAATGGAAACAACATCTAATCTTTTTCTTTTTCGGGACTATTAAGGACTTTAGTAAGACCTGTAATTACCAGAAAACAGCCCCTTATTCCTGTATTATTTTTTCTTTGTTCTAATGGAAGGATAATAAGCATAATAATTTAGACTAATATTTCCTTATTGTACTTGCTTTTTATGATCATAGCAAAAATCCTCCCAGCATGATACATATTTTTAAATGAGAAAATTAGATTCCTGTTCTGTCAGGATAATTTGCCATCCCAGAATCTGACTGTGGAATTCAAAGACGTCATTTGTATGTCATCTGTGAATATTCATATTTAACTTCCAAAAGCAGAGAGATGAGTCAGTGTCTCACCTGCTCCTGTGTGCTGCATGTGTAGTGCGAAGGATGCATATCAGCGTCTAAACTAGATTCAGGATTCTTTGTTTTGTGTAGACCTTGTGTACACGCCGTGTGGATTCTGAGGTGTCTAGTTTTGACATCAGTAGTGCTAAAGATTAAGCCATGAATGGGTGTTGACACAAAGCTGCAGTAATGCCAGGCAGGTTTGTTTATGCAGCATATTTCATATAAATGCAATTCAAGGTGTTTGGCAGAATGAATTCAAAAGGAGATGGAGATAGCATTGAAACACTGTCACGATAAAACATAAAAAGAACAAATTATGTAGAGAGGAAAAAAAACACATTTAAAAGAAATCAAAAGGTCAAAAGTGGAACTAATTAAGGCTTGAAGTTTAGTGACAGGCAGGATGGAATATGAGTTTTTAACCAGTACTTGAAAGTAGTGGTGAAAACAGCTGTATTTTGTTGAAATTCAAACTGTGGGTCAAAGCAACTGAATCATACAACTTAGTGTTTAGTTGCCAATGAGGGGCCATTCAGTTGACAGTCAGAGGCACTGCATATCTCGAATGTAAACCAACAAGCTGAAAAAGCTGAAGCTGATCAAAAGACCATCACACACGTCTGACTAACTTGACATGGAAGATCACACAAACACTGCACGGAGAGAGCCGGTTCAGTCCTATGATAGTTGGGATACTGGAGTTGAGCATCTCAGAGATGCACCAGGTTATGGCAGCAGTGAGAACGGTCTCCATCCCAAATCTATCACATATGGACAAAAAAAAGAAACAAAACTTAAATAAGCAGAGTAAGAGGCATTGGGTTGATGTAGTGAAGGGGCATATCTTGAACTAACAACACACTTTCACCTATTCTCATGAGAGTTAGAATAGTCCTAACTCTGTGTCATTAAGAGTCTCTTTGGGTGCTTTTTTGATACCATTCTAGGTTTTTGAGATAAATTATGTTAATGATTCCACTCAATAACCACATTGTGCATAACTTGAAAGCCTTTATGGCTGGTTTTCCGAAGAAACGGTACCGTACACTATATAACTTCAGAAAGATTAGGTCCTGTGTGACAGAGAGGGCTGCTCAGCTCTTTCTGCAAAGGTGTCATCGCTCACCGATTATGCCCTAATGGTAGAGCTGTCAGTAGGCACAGTAAAACCTCTGCAAATGGCCCAAACTTGTGGCAGCATGTCAAATCTACAATCACCCAAAGACAGCTCGTGACACGCTACCTTTTCTTTTACTTGCCACTCCCTGTGTGTTGGTGACATATAGGAAGTCAAGTCACTAATGAAGTCAAGTCACTAATGCTCAACTAGAAGAGACCAGAAGCCTGAACACTGGTATATCTGCCTCCTTCTTCTTCTGTACAATAACACAGCGATCTTTCTGCATGCACCCTTTTTGGAACGAGTTATTAAACTCAATTTTGTCTTCTCAAAAAAACTTTTTTGACAGGAGTTCCTCATTTAAAATATTCTTTCTCTTTCTCACTCACTCATAATTACTGAGGTCAATTTTGAAATGTCCAGATTTTTCATATCAGGATTGATTCTGATAGAGCTACACTTCTAGGGAATTGATTTTTAACTTTATAGTACAGTACCACTGGTACTGTATATATTCATTCATAGTCAAATGTTCATAGTGATTGTTTTTTTCCTGTAGATGCTGAACATCTACAGTGGGTCCAGACACTGAAAGATGCCCACATGGCAATTGATGCTAGCCTGCAGTGGGAATGTAAAGCCGTAGGTAAGCCCAGGCCTTCATATAGATGGTTGAAGAATGGTCAGCCACTCAAAGCAGAGGTAAGGCACCACCAGTGTGAATGCTACAAATTTCAAATTTATAAAAAAAAAAAAAAAATAATTAAAAAAAAAAGATAAGTGACATTTTCTCGCAAATGATCTTTTTTTCTCTCTTTTTTTTTAATGTTCAGGGGAGGATCCATTTGGAAGCTGGCAGACTGACCATACCCAAGATTAGTCTGTCAGACTCTGGGATGTATCAGTGTGTGGCGGAGAATGAGCATGGATCTGTCTATGCCAGTGCTGAGCTCAAGGTTGTAGGTAAGCAGCTGCGTTTGCCCCTGGATTCTTTACAATGCACCGAGCAAGAGGCAAGGCAACAATATACTGTCTGTACATTGTGTTTTCATTGGAACTGAAATGCTTTCTATTTGAAAGTGAATAAATATGTAAAAACAGGCCAAACTAGCACCTCACTGAGCCATGGCCTTGCACTTTCATTTCCATAATTATTTCCTACAATGAGCCAGTCTGCGGGTGAAATATAATTTCCGTAATTGCTGGTGATGCGCTTGACATTTTGGCTGATGCACAGCTGTTGTACCTACGCAAATCGAGACAAACGGCATCAACACGGGTCTCTTCCCCAGCCTCACCGCCTGACTTCGCCCGGCGGCCTGTGAAGAAGTCCACGGTGATCCAGAGGGGGGGTGAGGTTGTGCTAGAGTGTCGCCCCCACGCTTCTCCCAGGGCCACAGTCTCCTGGTGGAGAGAGGGGGAAACTCCTGAAGGACAGTGAGAGGTAGGGTATTGTAAGCATCACTGCACAACCCACTGAAGGCATTAATTTCCAGAACCGATTGTTATTTATGCTTCTGCTCAAGGGGACTTTGGAACCAGTGTTGCATAAAACCTCCTTGTTTGTGTGAGTGTTGCGTGTGTGTGTGTGTGCGTTTTCATTTTTTTTTAGATAGACACCTTCTTCACTTGGATTTAGATGTTGGTTTTCTGCTGACATATAGGAGTTTTCTCTGCTGCTGTTTACTGCATGTGCGAATGAGGCCACGACACTGAGTCTTATCAGTTTTGCAATGCACAGGAGGAAGAGCACCGTATGATTTAGCCGTTTGAAACTTCAAAGCATGGCGGCAGAAAAAGAAAATATAACAGAGATCCTGTCAGGACACTGTCTGTGTGAAAACCACAGAGAAAAACAATCTGATTCCATCTTTCAGAGAAAAAAAAAACCTCCACCTCGGGCTACATGACAGGCTGCACCGTGTCACGATATAAGGTCTGAGGCGACACCTACGAGCTAAAAGAAGCATTTTGCTGTTGCATCCAGCCTGAGCAGAGACTAATACACGTAGGATGAGCAAAGCAGAGTTCAGGCGCAGTATGAGGTCTGCTGTCATTAAACGCCGGATGAAAAAGAAAGGGACATGAGAGGTCACACAGTGATGGCAAGATAACTGGTAGACAGGCTGCAATAAAAAAAAAAAAAGAAGACAATCAAATCATTTTCCTGCAAACTTCACAACAGTTTAGCAGTTGTCAACAACCACTGAAAATCATTTTTCTTGCACACATCAGAGCTGCTCCCAACTGCAACTGCCACTGTTGATCCCACGATTTTACTTTAATCTGATAATATTAGAGCATTTAGATCTTTTTTCTATGGGAATGAAGAGCAGCGCTGGCAGTCTTGTTTTATCTGCCATCGCCCCATTGTTCAGTATACCCATACATCATCAGACATTGAAATTGAAAGCATGTCTTTTATGTAAAACACCACAGTCTCATGCTGTATCATTAACTTAATGGGTTCAATTTTCTGTTAGTGCTTCGCCTCCTTGCACCGCAGCTTTAGTGGCTTACAACACCTTAACATGAAGGGAGGCTTTCAAATATAAAAAGGGCAAGAGTTGCAGTTTTACACATGTCCTAACACTAAGTTTGGCAGGAAGTTGGACTTTTAATTGTATCCTAAGCTTAGAGTTCTAAAATCATAAATATGGTCGTAACAAATTAAAATATGACATCAAAAGAATGATGAGATTTATTTAATACCACAAACAGGCTGTTTTGTGTATCGATGTCACAATAAGGCAGTCATTAGCCTTAAGTTTTAATCAGTAACTTTATTAAAGGGAAATGTTTGTAGTGCTGTTACCTAGAATTTCTTTATCTGTTAAATTAATACAAAAAAGACGAAAATTTCCATATGTTGGCTATGTAACCAAACAGAATAATGTTGTATGGAGGAATAGTATGATTTTACATTTGTCCTTTATATAATAATGTCTATTTATTTAGTGTTATGTGCATTATTAAAGGAGACCTGCTATGTTTTTCCTTATTTTCCATCACCTTCCTGCTTTTACGATGACAGATGTGAAAGGGTTAAAATATCAGGCAGTGAGGTTAGCATATGTGCGAGTAATCCCAGTGAACCAATAGCTCAGGCCTCAAAAAGCTCTACTCTTTGCTATGTGTGAGATGGCCATGTAAGCACAGAGGTCCATCTGTGAGCACAGAACCCCCACCCGCCTGCAGTTCCAACCTTGAGAATGGCTTCTCAATCAGCTTGTGAAGGGCAGCCAATCAGAAGAAGTCTGGCTTATACGCAGGTGGAACAGAGCTAATGTGGCTCGCTTCATACGGCGAACAACCCGAGCAGCTGCACTACAACCTCGTATAATATAAATAATGTTATGAAGTGTCACTCATGCAGAGCTGCTTTAGAATAAAATTTTGAGCTGAAAACAAGGAGATTATATTTCCAGCACTCACGTACCGAGACCAGACTGAATCTGCTATTAAAATGCTACTTGTTGCCATTTTTTAAAGGTGAGTGCGCCTTCTCTGAAGAGGCCGCTCAGTCCAACCATGATTAAAATGGATGTAGCATTATTTAGCTTCACTTCTCTTACGTAGAGATTCCACAGTGTTAGTGTTTAAAGCATTATAAGACTTTTATTCACTTTGTATGTTAGAGTTTTGGTAAGGCAGAAATAAAGGTGTTGATTTTCAGTCAGCCTGGTGATGGGTACAAGGATACTTGTTGTATTTCGAAAGTCTCAGAAGTGGCTGTGATTCATACAGCTCGAGATTGTTCATTTTCCCTGAAAAAAAAAAAAAGATGGTCACCGGCTTGAAACGAGAACCTACATTTTTCCTCTTCCCTTTTAAATCAAGGACTCATTGTTGCAGAATTTGCAGAACATTCTGACTGCTCTGCCTCCATTTTCACCAAAAATTACATATGTGCCACAAGTGAAAGCTTCGCGGGGGGAGGAAATTCTCAAAAGGTCACTTTCTTTTATTGTACTTTTTTACTGCTACCATCACTCATGCACACAGAAAAAAAAAGATGTCTCTTCATCTGCAGGGATCTTAATTGGTGGTGTATGCTAACCTCAAAGACCCCACCTGCAGGCACCATGACCAGACTGTAATATTCCCCCTTAAACTGGCTTCCAATCCACAAATGCTTCAAAATGTTTTTCCTCATTTAGCAGGCTCATGTTTTTTAATTCTGAATAACCTCACAGTAGAGAAAATGTTTTCAAATGAACTCGACAGTTCAGCACAGGGAGTTTAATACTTCTCGAGATCAAATGCACCTTCTCTCTTTTACCCATTAACCTAGAAATATATTCTCTTTTTTTTGTGTGTGTTGAGGCCTTTCAAAGTCTCAGCCTATAATGTTTGGTTTTCTTTGGTTTTTTTTGTTGAACACACTGCGTGTTCTGGTTTCTCTTTAATATCCATGATCGAGGAAAATCTGTCAAAAATGTCTTAAATGTGGCTTCACTAGAAAACTGTGAAAATATTAGAGGCGAGAACTTTACCAGGTCCAGCAGCAGTATCTAGGACACACTATATTTCAGCAAGTTCTTTTATAGAATGGACCTGCCTGTGGTGAACCTTTGGCAGGTTTGTAGGGAATTTGTTTAAACATGAATACAGACAGTTAAAGCAAAGTATATCATAGCATATATATATATATATATATATATATATATATATATACATATATATATATATATATATATATATATATATATATATATATAGCAGTAGACCTATGGCACTTACATGTGAATTCATTTTTAGTAACTTGTAACGGTCATCTGAAGCTCTTCAGGGTCCAAAATATACATGTATGATCCCAAAAACCTCACATATTTGCACATTTTCTTCCAGCTTTTAAGGTGCAAATATTAGAAGACAGCCTGTGTTTAGCAAGATACAAAAAAATATTTTATGTAGAATATTTATTCTACTCTTGGATTTTTACATTGTACTATTTCCTACTCCAGGTTCAAAAGTTCCTCGGGTCTTTGTTGGGTTTCCTCTTGCAGACCAAAGATATGCATGTTAGACTAGTGAGACTAGAAATGTGCTATAGACATAGCAGTGCATGTATAATAATAATAATAATAATAATAATAATATAGAAAATAAATGAATGGGTACCCTTGTAGCCAGTTTTGTACCTTTTTGTGTTATATTAAGCTAAAAAATTGTCACCACAGGTTAAAGTCTGGTCACTGTAAGGTATGAACCACAGGCCTCCTGCTGAGGGTGTAGCAGCAGTAAATCAGTGATAAGGTGTTGTACCCTTAAAGGCACAAAAAGTGTGTATCTTAGATGAACTGTCCATTCTCCTTGGAAAATAACTACTCAAAGAAACCAGAAATGGATTCTTAATATATTTCCTTTGTATTATAACACATCAAAAACATAGTACAAGATACTTACAAGTACACTAGTTTAAGTATCACATTTTTTGTGTCTATTGAGGAGAACATTTTAAATGCCAAGAAGTAAATTTGACCAAAGTGCTGTTTTTTGATTTGATCTGTGTGCTGATTAATGCTCGTTTCAGACAGACCGTGAAGTGGTTTACCTGCTTTTGAGCTCCTGCTCCGATCAATATGTACAGCAACATTTCCGTAGGCTTTCCTTAACTCTGCAGACCTGCCTCAACATATGACCTGTGGGATTGATTATTTATCATATTTTCCATGTGCTGGTCTTGAGGAAAGGGAGAAAAATTTACAGAGGCATTGCCTAGGCAGCACATTTGAACAAGAATAGAAATTCACAGCTTGGAACGCAGTTTGTCTACAAAGTAGATAGTTCTTTACGTTTCTTTTTGTTTTTGCAGCTCATTGCTCCTCGGGTCATGTTCTCAGTGTGCCTCCATCACTCAGTGTTTGATATTTTTGTCAATAAATCAGCGCAAAGCACCCTGTGTCAGACATGCTCCCTGGGTCTCAGCTTGGCCCGAGTGAATACATATTTATTCTTGGAAGCCAATATGAAATTGTTTGATTCTTTTTTGAGCTGGCTGCTCATAGCATTTGTGTTTGATTTATCGAATCCAAAGGTCACAACAGGAGAGCATTATCTGCCGCATTTATGCATGCGTTTATATGATTTCCCACTTCTCTTTTCTGAACCAAGGTGGCACAATAAATTCCGAGGTGTGATGTAAAGTATTACCAGCAAATGTGTACGGTTCACAATCGGTCTGAATAACTTTAAAATGTTGGGGTTTTTTCCATCCGCTCATTTGATCATCAAGGGTTGATTTACTTATTAAAGTCTTTCTGAGCCTTTCCCCCATGAATGAGCTGAGAGAAGATTGAGTAGATAAAACTGTTTATAAACTCAGTCGAATCATCTTCAGCTGTTATGCGCTCTTACAGCAATTAGTGCGATGAGCTTATTTGGCCTCGAGTTTCCCCTCTGAAGCAAAATACAGGTTACGCTGGCTTTTTATTGACAGCTCTCGGGAAGCGATACCTGCAGACTCTACTCTGAAACTGACCATGCTGATATAATCTTTTGAAAAATTCTTTGTTTACAATGATTTTATTTTTAAAATCCTATGTAATTCACATGCATATGTACATGATTATTATAGTTATATTATGCAGAGAACTGTGCAGACTTGAGAGACTCATTTCTTTATGGTTTGCTTCCAATGAGGTTTTCTTTTTTTTTTTGTCAAGCCATTTAACCGATGAATCATTCAAGCATAAAGAGGCACCTAACTCAAGGGATGAACCAGTGCAGTGTCCACAGATAACAGACAACTCAGCAAAGATATACAATTTTAAATTGTATCTTTAGGCACTTTGTTGCTAGCAGCTTGTCGCAAAAACACATTATTTGCTACCACAGTTTGACAGGCATAACATAATGTCTTTGCACCAACAAGGTGATTCCTAAAGAGCTATTAGCTGAAAACTTGACATGTTGACATGTTTTTGCATGGTGAAACTAGACAAGAGAAAGAACAAGTGGGAGATGAACACTATCTGAAAGTTGTGTCATTAAGAAATTGGGAAAAAAAAATCCAGCAAAGACCTGACAGGACCTGAAAGAATCATCTACAGGGGTTGGACAATGAAACTGAAACACCTGTCATTTTAGTGTGGGAGGTTTCATGGCTAAATTGGACCAGTCTGGTGGCCAATCTTCATTAATTGCACATTGCACCAGTAAGAGCAGATTGTGAAGGTTCAATTAGCAGGGTAAGAGCACAGTTTTGCTCAAAATATTGTAATGCACACAACATTATGGGTGACATACC
>JAMQGT020002177.1:0-14845 GCA_024447675.2 Pterophyllum scalare | reverse complement strand
TATGTTATGTAACACTCGGTTGAGGTTCATATTGCTTGTAGAAATAATAGTTTCAAAAACAAGGGAAATGGAGAGAGTGAAGAAATGTCATGAAGAAGGATGCCTGGTGTACAAAGGAGAAGGTGAGAGAGAGAAGGTGAGAAAGAAAGCTGACTGAGTTTAAATGAGAAATGACTGAAGCACTGAGGAAATTTAGTTTTGCTTGATATAATCCATTCACAATTCTACGGAAAAACTATGGTCCACTCGACTAACCTTACCTCCAGAGTGACTGAGAATATGAGCACAATTTCAACAATGTGTATGGGGGGAGGGGGGGAGACACTGGTTCCCCTTCATTTGAATGAATAAATGCATTGCAGAAAACTCAGCAGCCTGCACTTTCAGAGTGGACCGCAGCCATTAGTTCAATGGGGAATTAATGTCAGCTACCTACAGAAAGCAATGAGTGGGGCTTCAGCTCTAGCTCAGGTTGAAAGATGCTGCTGTACTGCTAACAGTGCAAGCATGATTTAGGGAAATCTTTGCAATGGTGCAGGGAGCATTTTGCCTTTGTGCACTGTGCAGGCTCTGTGCTCACACCTTTGTTTTTTTTTGTTTTCTTCACCTTTGCCTGCTTTGCTCAGCTAATCTGAGCAAAGCAGAGAAGAGAGGGGAGGGAAGAGGAGAGGAGGAAAGATGAAGGATAGAAGAAAAAGAAAAGATAAAAGTGAACAGAGCATCCATCCCCTCTTTATTCTCCCTGTCTCTGCCCATCCTGCCTGTCTGTCTCTCTTTCTGTCTGTCCGTCTGCCATGCACACAGGGTCTATTTATGGAAAGCAATGTCACTCACGCAACACCATCAGATAGCTTTCTCCCTGGCCTGCTCACTGCTCATACATCATTAACATTCTCCACCACCCCAGCATATACACGCATGCACGCACGCACCCACACACCCACTGCACAGAACATGACATGCTGCCAATCAAAGAAGAAAAAACAAAGCAAGCAAATGCCTATACAGTCTCAAAATGTATGTATGGAATACTATACCTCGAGTTACAGGAAATTTGTACAGCCCTGCTTACTCAACCAGTCTGTTTAATTATCCTCACAAAGGATTCTTCCTAAAAAGTTATTTTCATTGTTGTGTATTTCTTGTTCAGTGAGAAGAAGCAGACTCCTCGTGCTTGTATTTGGCTAGTTTAACTCAGCAGAAAGTCTGGAAATGCCTGAAACGCTAGTAGAACTCTAGCAATATTGGACTTACAACTAATGATATAACTATGACATCTACTGAAAGTTTCAAAATAAAAATAACAGCAATAATTTTATTGAAATTCATCTTCATTTATTGTGTGTTGTCTATTTGGGGGAAATTAACTTAATTAAAAATTTTAAATAAGCCAATGGAGGTGGCGAAAAACTGCGTAAGCATAAGGCTGGGATCTGGTTGCTGACACAGACATGGGCAGCTGCAGACACAGCCGACATGTCAAGTCATTCCTGTTACACTTCTTTCAGGTCCACTGAAGGTCAGCGTAGTGCACAGTGGAGTGTGTTGCTGTGCAGTGTGTCTCCGCAGACAAGTCTGAGCTTTCTCCAAAAATTGTTGGGCACATGGACATCTGCGTGGAGGGCCTCATTCACTATCTAATGATGATGATGAATGACAAAAATGATGTCACTCTGACCTAAGAGGACCTTCGCATTCACATGGATGCAGAAACTATAACATGCCGTCAACTGAATAAAAGCATCAAAAAGAGCAATTATTAGCAATTATTATTATTATTATCAATTATATAATTATTCCAAACTCTACCCAATAAAAGCCAGCAGGCAGTCAGCCTGGCAACCAATGGTCGCTAGTGAAAAATGTGCATTTCCCAACCAGCTGTAGGTTGCTGGCAGTGACTATGTGAAATTGGTTACAAAGAGACATACGGTGCTGCATTGAAAACCAATGAAAACCTCCTTGTGATTGCTTTGGTGCAAGTTTGCCAGCCTACTTTTAAGGCAAACATTCTCTGTTTCCAGTTTGCGTCGCACCGTTTTAAATTTCCCTACTGCTCAGCAAGAAGTCGCCACGCAGACTACAGATTACTGCAGCAATCTGTTAGCCACCAAAGCAGTTTTTGGTGCAGCACCCTCTTTAAGAACGATTTCATTGTCTCAATCGCAATAACTAAAGGCGTATTAGTCAATTGTACTAGTCTTTTAAAGGCCCCTTTTCAAAGGTAGACATCCAGAGTTTTGGTAAAGGACACCAAACTTTTGCAGGGGTTAACAGCGCCCCTACCTTCTGCAGGTGTTTCACCTGAACTGCTTCAGATGTAATGTGAAAAATCTAATATTTGTTGGTGACTTCTTTTTCACTTAAACTGCCTGCTGTAGAAAAGCCATTTAAGCAGATTCACATTTCTTCACCATCTGAATATCTTTGGGGGTACAGTTATTTTAAAACCTCAATTTTGTAAGTGTTACTAGTTTAATGTGTGTCAAAGTGTCAAATAAGACTTCTATATGTGCTCATCTGAATATGAGAGAGATAGGAGAGAGTGAAGGAAACAGAGAAAAGAGAGTGTGAGTGACCTCGTCAGCCTTCGAGACAGCCCTCAGAGAACTGTGTTGACAGGAGGAATTAGTGAAGCAACACGGACCAGAGAAAATAGCCTCCTCTCCACTCTAGTTTTTTCTCCCTTCCCAGCAAAACCTACCACTCCTTTCACTTGCAAACACATTTCACATTCTGGAAAGTATACTGTAACAGTGAAAACTCTATGGGTAGAGTCTAGAGCAGCCAGAGCACCAGAAGTTAACAACCCAGGCATGGACATATGGGATGGAGGCAGAGTCAGAGAAGGGAACACATCTGGACAGGGATTAGGACGGCTAAAGAGGCTAAAAAAGGAGGAGGAGACAGAAGGATAGGCTTAGCGACAGCTAAGGGAGGGGCAGAGGGTCGTCGGGGGTGTGTGATGGTTGGAGGTTGGAGGTGATTGTGGGGGTGGGTGAGGGATGAAGTCAGATGGAAGGTTGTTTTTCCTTACTTGAAAGAAGCCTGGGGGCATGGGTCCTCCTGGCATGCCATCATTGGGTGGCATATTGCCCATCACTGGACTGGGAGCAGCGGCTGCACTCTGAAAAAAAAAACACAACAAAAACAAAATAAACCCTTGATTTTTCTGTTCTGTGGATTAACACACAGTTACAGGACAATCAGCGATGCAGCGAGGTGTTAAAATAATCCTGTGTTTGGCAAAATTAATAGAAAGAGAGATGCGCTGTTCAGAAATGATTTGCCATCAAACTTTTTTTTTCATCCGGATTGCGTTCTTTCTGGAGCTAATGGAGCAATTACAGATATCTCATGATATCTGATGAAGATATGATTGTTTGGGCGCGGTGATAAACTAATCAATGGGCACAAAACAAAATGCAAGCATGGTAATTTAGTAGGAACATTAAGGAAGGAATTCTGTGGGTTTCGAATAAACTAGTTTCCATGCATTAGAAACAGCCAGCCAAATCAACTTTTTCCAGTATTTGCTAAACTTAAAAAAATATGGGGCATGAATCTGTCAGTTGTAGAGAAGGTTAGGGTACATCAGGAAACATGCAAAAAAAAAAAAAGTAAACGAGTATTATGACTTGCAATGATTTCTACATTGAATGTGGCCTCTAAATACAGCCTGTATTTAATCATTCCTCTCAATAATAATAATGCTCAACATCAGGAAGAAGACAGATGTGGCACTTGCTGCGCTGGTCTTCTTCTGGGACAGCTGAGCTGACCGTCGGAGCTCACTGTCACATGGCCTGGGCAATGGGGCGAAGGAGGAATAAAAAAAAAAAAACTGCAACGAGGCACAGTATAGAGGATGTTTCTATTCCAGTGGAAGAGGAATTGAAATGCTAAAACAGCACCTATACACTCACAACTAACAAGCAACCTGACTTAATGTTTTCCAGACAAGCGACCAAGATGTTGTTACTCAAAAGGATGTGGAGGACAGATGGGTGTAAAAAAAAAAAAAAAATGTCAGTCAGTGTTAGTTTCTCTTAAAGATGGACCCAACCTAATGCCCCTAACTATAACCATATGTTTTTGTTTTTGCTTAAACATAACCAATTAAAAGCAATGCTAGCCTCAATATTTTACTTTTACAAAATATATTTCCCATTGAACACAGACTCACATCCACATAATTTACTGATATACATACACAGTGCTCTCCTCCAGCCCTTCCCCCACTGTAACTGGAGCTTCATTCACTTCCAAACAACTCGCAAACAATCCCTCCATGCCTCGCCTGACCTGCACGGCCCAGACACTAACTAACACGCCCTGGGGCCAAGAGACAGGGCACACACACACACACACACACACACACGAAATCTGCATTGGCAAGAGGGTGTGAATCAGTGAGACTTTGAAAAATAAACAAAAGAAAAGAAAAAAAAAACCTTACATAGTAAGGATGTGGACATCCACAGAAGTCAGGCACAAGGCAAAACTAGAGAGGGGAAAAGCGAAAGAGAGAGAGGGGAGACATTTAAACAGAAAAGGCTGGCAAACAAGAGGAAGCAGGGAAGAGAGAGGAAATGATGGAGAGTTCTCTTAAAGGGTGAGGAGAGGTCAGGGAGTGAAGGAGAGCTTAGTACAGATGCTTCTATATTACTCTCAGGTCTATGTGTGAATTGTCAGTTGCTTCCAGTTTCAATGGTCGACAAGCATGAAGAGGAAGAGGTCAAGAGGATCTACCAAACTATAAAATAAAGGATACAGCATACAGCTAAAAAATTCATTTTTCATTCCACTTATATTAAGCGGTAAGCATCATTTCCTTCCTTCATCTGTGACCTGGTGGAAGCATATAAACTCTCCCAGTGTTTCTTTTAATGCATAGATGCCAAACAACTGAACTGAGATTCAGGCTCTACAGATATCTGTAGACAGGACAAGATTTCTGGTATCAATAACTTCCTGCGTTTATAATCTGAACAGGTGCATGCAAACAGTCAGAGTGAGAGCAAAAGAGAGCTGGAATTTGTCATATATATATATATATATATATATATATATATATATATATATATTATATATATATGGGGTTTTTAGCCTTTATTTGATAGGACAGTTGAAAGATGATAGGATAGCTAGGAGAAAGACCATGGGGAAGATACGCAGTTAATGGCCTCGGGGCAGATTCAAACTGGGCCTCTGTATTAGCATTACAGCATGGGTTGCTTGCTCAACCCAGTGAGCTAAACCGGCACCCTGTCGAGACAATCTTGAAACCATCAGTTAGAGTCTGTAAATAGTTTAGATTTTTATTGGCCTTTTTAAAAATGCACCTGCATTTGTAAACACTGACTGGCAGATGGAACTTTAAGTCTTGGGCTCGCAACAACAAAACCCTGAAAAGTTGTCCATTGTCCCCAGAGGCTACACAGATGTCCACACGAAGCAACAAGCATCGACATGGCAACCAGAGACCAGAGAATGACATTCAGTGGCTTCAAGAAAACAATAGGAAAAAAAAATGTCCAATGTCCACTAGCAACCAAAGTCATATACACAGGACTGCGTGACGAGTGAACTGCTTTACATGTCGACGCAGGTTTAGTCAGCAGACTGGGCAGTTGCTTCTGACATTAAATGGGGCCCAGCAGGACAGGTCAGGTCAGGTCCACCTATAACGCCCATTGGTGCTAGGTGCAACCCATAGTCCAATTGCCCCAATCACCAGCTCGAGCTGGGTTGGGCCCCAGAACCATAATTGAGCCAGATGATCTGAATGAACTGTAATTTTTCAGAGTCAGGATAGACTGCGTGGACTGCGAAAAGAAGTTACTACTCTTTTCAAGGTCTGCTGCTTGTTAGCTGGCAGCCTGAATGTCTTTTTGAATCTTGTCATAGTTTTAGTGAGGGATATTTTTATTTTTTCAGGGTTTTAAAGTTGGTCTATCTCATATTGTGTGCATAATTTGGGCTTCTATAACATTATGGAGGAACCTTGCTTTGGAAAAAAAAAGCAGGAACTAAGACACTGGTGACTATAAAGTGTAATCGTAAGCTTTGGTTGAACAATGGGCAGCAAAAACAATGGACCAAATACTGTATATACTGACATACATACGTCCACACAAATACGAACACACAAGTGCACAGTTAACAAACTGTGGTTTGTCTCAGCGTATTAAGGGATCTGCAGAGAGTAAGAGATGGAGGGAGGGAGAAAAGAGGAAGATGAAATAAGAATGAAGAAAAGAAATAGAGAAGATGGCTTGATAGACAGCAGGACATCTTAGAGGGAGGAGGAACAGTGAATGGAAGTGGTGCTGGCATGTAAGTATGTGTGATGAGAGTGTGTGTGTGTGTGTGTGTGTGTGTGTGTGTGTGTGTGTGTGTGTGTGTGTGTGTGTGTGTGTGTGTGTGTGTGTGTGTGTGTGGCTGCCTGCCTCAGCCAGCCAACGAGGCTCCACAGTACTCAGGTGAAGCAGCAGCAAAAGGCCCCTTCTCCTAGTTGCCATGACAACCCCGACCTCAGCTCCTGCTCTCCAGTGCCCATTAAAACCCTCAGGCCGTCAATCACCAGCATGGCCAGGGTGCAGAGAGAGGGAGAGAAAGAGAGAGGGACAGGGAGAAACCGATAGGTAGAGGGAGAGAAAAGAAAAAAAAAGAGAAAAGAAAGAGGAGGAAAAAGATAGAAAAAGAAACAGAGACACGGAGTTTAAAGCAGCCTGTGGCTTTTGATAGCTGCCCTTTTTGCCATAGCTATCTCCCTCCTTTTCTTCCCTCCACACAAACAAACCTGATGCACAAACCCTGCACAGTTCCAACTCCTCACCAACATCACTCCACCACCATCCTGCAGCTCACCCTCTCTTTCTCCATCACCTCAAAACCAACCAATAATCAGAGCCGCATTTCTACGACACACATTAGGGGCATTGTAGACTGGAAAAAATGACAAAGCCAGGAGATAATATTCAGGGGAGAGAAAAAAAGATACCTCTTTTCCCCCCAAGATTACAGTCATGAATTTGCAAAATAAATAAATAAAAATTAGAGATTAAAGTAGAATGTGTACAAGACCCCCCCCCCACACACACACACAGATTTATAAGAAAAATAAATCTTCATTGAGACTATAAACCTATAACTTCATCAAATACTTCATCACAAACAGTAAATGTGATAAGGTATTTTATGAAATTGTGCATGTGACAGTCCCTGTTTACCAGCAGTAAATAGGGACTGTCACATGTATAACAGCATGGTTGATGTAACCAGCGATGTAACCAGATATTCTTGCATTTGTCCATTGTGTTGTAGTTCCTGATGCAGAGAAGATATCACCTCGTCTAAATCAGTATATCCTTTTTTGTCCCAAGGATAGGCCAAATCCACTGCAATCTCTTCAAACTCCATATTCATCTTATAGTTATCACGGGCTAAAAATCACCTTTTTTCTTTAGCGCTAAATCTGATTGCAAATTTGGTCATATTTTTGATTAAGTGAGCCACTGCATGCACAATGGCAAGCCTCTGCAACTGTGGTGTGATGAGGCTCGTCCAATCTTGTAAAGTGAAGGAATGTGGTTCTTCGACTGAAAGAGCGACTTTCCAGAGTTTTTTTTCCCCTGCAGGATTATATACAAACAGTGATGCCTCAAATATACAAGTCTTATAACATTATTTAATGATATCATCTTTCCCAAACAATTTCTACACAAGCTTCTCTAATTCAGTTGTAACTAATGAACTCACTCGACTGCTTACTTGACTGACAAGTGACATTTTAATTTTCTTAATCCTACATCCATCCATTCTAATAAATGTTTCCCTTATGAAGTCTTTTTATGTCTCTGTGTGCGCATCAGTGTAAGCTTGGCTTCCAAAGTGCCAAGGTGCATCTGTTTAAAGCTGTAGTTCCACTATACGGAAACACGCTCATACCCCTACTTTCCAAAAGTTCGATGAGAAGATTGATATCACTCTCATATCTTTATGGTAAATAAGTTAAAGCCAGAAGCCAGTAAGTTTAGTAAACAAGGGAGGACAACACGCGAGGCTCAGCTGTAAGAGTAGCATAAATCTTCCCATGTAACTCTTCAAGCAAGAAAACAAAGAAGCACATTTCTCAAACTGTAATCCTCTTTAGCCAGAAGAGGAGTGCCAAAGGCAGACTTATCTTGTCATTCTGTAATAACACAGACCATGCTATGGTTGAGACAAAGACTAAATAACTAAAATAAATTACATATTTTATTTTGGTTTTTTTGTGTGTTTATTGATTGATACAACTTGAATCTCTCCAATGAACAACACAATGCAGCACAAGACTAGGCAGCTGCCATTTTGAGGTATCTGATGTGACATAACCATAGCAATCTTTACCATCACTGCCTTCCCTTCCACAAGATGCAAGCGAGACATTATCATAGGACATGTATTTGACAATTTCCTCTAACAGAAGGGGGTCTGCCCTCCTTTGGCCCCTTGTTGTCATCCTCTTTAGCTCCACAGTAGAGGCTGGCTAACTGGCTCGGTCCACAGACAGTGAGTGAGCGGCTCTATCTGTCCAGTGATCAGACCTCAGCTTCCAGGGGGTAATGGATCTGCTGTTATCTGGGTCCAGACAAGCAGACCAACACACTGCTACCTGCTGGCCACAACAACACTGATACTGACCTGTTAGAAGCTGTGTGAAGGTTAGAATATGTGTGTGGATACCTCTGTTTATTTCCGATTCCAAGGGCTCAGCCTGACCTGACTGCACACACACAGAAACTCACAAAACCGTCCAACCTGGCACCCTCTGACCACAAAGTTCATACATGCAGCCAAACAGAGTCCAACCAAGCTTGTTTTTTTTCCCACTGACATTTTTTTTAAAGGTGGCTTTATTTTTCTGTTCTATTCTTTGTCTGCTCCACAGCTACACAAAAAAAGCACAAACTTCTGAAAGAGCAGGCGAGATGAAGTTGTTAATTTAAACAACTTGTACTTGATGTACAAAGGCTACAAAGTTGGTTCAGTTATAACAGACATTTGTGCAGGATGAAACAGAGAGACGTATGCACACACATCTCAAGCATGAGTGAATGCTCCATTATGTGTCTATATATTTAGTTCCTGTTGGTTTCATCTGGCCTGCGTGGTCTTGTGCAAACCAAACCAGGAATTACTTTTCACAACACTGCTGACTGTCACTACTATCACCATCTCCTCCCAACTCCCCCATTTGTCCTTCTGTCACAGCCTTCCTTCTCCTCCCCTCAGCTTCAAGTGCTCCAATAACTGTCAGTGAAGTCAACTCTATAAAGATTAGCAGAGAGGCAGTACTGTGTAAGCAGTGCTGCCAGCCGACAGACGGGTCTAATCGATGGAAGACAGAGAGCTGCCGGGTTGCTCTGCCAGGAACCCTGCTCCCAACCCTGCGACATGGAAATCCCCTCAATGGCTGGAGTGCTCTGTGCAGGTCCACACACACACACACACACATATATATAACAGGTATGCAGAAAAATCTGCATGGTAAGTATGCACAGGGGTGTTCTTGCACACAAACACACACATATGCTGTTGCCTTCCCATAGCTCTGGCAGCTGTTATGTCAATCAGGTGAATTAATTACCGGTAAACAAATCTGCTTGGGATCCCCCCGCAGTACACACACAAACAAACACACATACACATTATCCCTCCTCTTCTCACTGCCTCTGTCTCTGAAGCATCTCCTCCCAACATTAGGGCCCCAGAAGCCCGGAGCAGCCTCCCAGCTACCCAGTTATTGCTCTGAGGTGGAAGCCCAGAGGGAAGGATCTGTGACTAGGGGACGCCGCCTGGCTCTCCCCATGCAGCCCCGGAGCACCCCACCTAAACTCCCACTGATACCTCTCAGGATAACCAATCAACCTATGGCAATCCACATACTACCTGTCAGAGAAGAAAACAAATCACTGACTGCGCGCGCACACACACACACGCGCGCGCACACACAGTGAGATGAAACAAACCAATGCAGGAACACAGACAATTCTTCTTGTCAACTGCTGCCTCTTGTAAACATCATATTGATGTGGTGGCTCTCTGTGGATGGCAGCTGACAGAATGAAGAGAAGGAATACATACCACGTGACAGACAAAGCAAGCAAACAAAAACATGGAGAAATTTTAGAGTGATTACAAACTTGCTTTACTATTTATATGTACATCAGAAGGAATGAGCATTGAAAGGATCAATCTTTATCATTCCTACTAGAAACCACGGCAGTAAGAAAAAGAAAAAAAAAACAATAAGCAAAGAGAACAAGGCAACATCACCAAAACAAGTCAGACAATCAGGAAGGATTTAAAGAGGATTCAGTCAGTCTTATCTGTATTAAGAGAACACAGGCAAACAGCAACTGGTGCAGTGTAGTGGGCAACACTCTAGTTCAACTGGCCAAATGAACTCGGCCATGCAGATACAGATTTTTTCGTCTAAAATAAAGGATCGCAACCAACGCTTTGGGCGTGCTCACTTTGATGACTATATGTCCAAAACAAGTGGTTGTGTTACGGATCTGGTAAATCTGACCATCACGTCAGGTCCTTAATGATGTCACTGTAGCAGCACTTGTAATTTTGCACTTGATTTAGATTGTAATGATCCAAATTTGCCTCTGATTGCAGACGGTTGGTGTGACAGAATAGGATGGTATGGGTAGGATGAGATGGCTGGAGATTATTTGCTGTGTTGACCTCTAAAGGAATAAGAAAAAGAAGAAGAAGAAGCCATCTGATACACAAAAAGTTATTAATTTATCTCCTTTTTTTTGTGATCAAATTTTTATTTCAGTTCAATAAAGTTTCACAAACAACCAAAAAAGAACAAAGGAAACATGAGATCACAATCATATGAAATTTTGTGTGCCTACAAGATGGGCATAAAATAAAAACACTCGAACCTAGAACAGCACATATACATACACACACTCATATACATACATACATACATATATATACAGATGCATACACGCAAATATGTATACGCATGCATAAAAATATAAATCAACTAAATAAACAGAGAAATAGACAGGCAGGCAGCCAAGCAAAACCTAATTTGATATACCACAATGTTAATACTTAGCAGTCCATTTTCATAACGAATAATTTAGCAACAAACATTGGCCAGTTCTCTAATTTCAGTTTATAAACTGTCCTTTTTGTTTCCTTGGGGTTTAAGACTGTGGTTAGCACAAAACAAGCAATCTAAAAATGTTGCATTGGGCTCAGAGAAATTTTTGAACTACATTAGCTTATCATAAAAGTAATACGATACCCAAATATAACATGTTGAAAATGACAGACTTGCAGCGTTATTTATGAAGACTTTAAATGAACCCCACTGCTAAACTATGCCCTAAATGTATGTGACATGAACATGAATAAACTAAGTCAAAAACATATTTATGTAGAGTAATTTAGTTCCTGGCGTCCTGACATACACGTACTTTTACACGCTTTTATTGGTGGTGTTGGTAGTTAATGACCAAAGCTTGGCGATGGCCTGCTGCTCTCTCGGTGACCCTTTCTAACACCGGTCCCCCCTGCTGGCACTTCTCTTTAATTACACACACACACACAAACATATGTGCACATACACATGCTGATATTCAGCCCCTGCCTCCCACTCTGCCCGTGGCCTTTCACTCCCTCATTAGACAGTTGGTGTTGGGTGGAAAGCCACAAGAGAACCAGAGGACAGGGTGTCATGATGACGCTCTTCCGCAAGCACGCACATACACACTTTAAATGAACGATGAGGAGTTTCACATGCACAAAGCTATATGCCTAATTGAAGATTATTAATGCTGCTAATTAGGGAATAATAGAACGCTCGGAGCTCAGAGACAAAACCTAATGTGGGGAAAACACACCTTCTTTCTCTGTCTCTAAGTATTTGTCAGAGATACTGCGTTAGAGACAGGAGAGAAAGTTAGGGAAAAAGGTTTACTCATGCATCATTCCCGCTCACTGAAATAACGATCTGGTGTCTTATTCACTGAGGTGCGATGCTCAGGTGTGCAGGTCAGACAGGGCTACAGATCAGTACTGAGGAGGTAGATCATCACCTGAAAAAGCTGGACCTGATGATGTGTGAAACATTTCTTGGTGTCTTTCAGTGTTTGCTCTTGTAGCAAAATGTAAATATATGTTCAGCATTCATTTACATTTTGCAGTTCAGTAACACAGCCACTGTGTCAGGTGTCTTGCGTTGGTGTCTTTCATCGGCTGCCCTTTAACACTGAGATTCAACCATTGCATAGCGAGAAATCCATCATAAAAGAGATATCTCATCCTCTATAGACCAGAACGCAATGCAGCCAAAAGCCATGTTGCTTTTAGCCAAGCAGCCGAGGTGCTCCCTATTTTCAGCTACAAAACCTCAACCTCTGCCATCGCTTTCATTAGCACTTTTCCCTCTGCCATCTCCAAGTTAAAAAAAAACAAAACAAAACAAAAACAAAACCACCATAGCAGAAAATCAACAGGTTCACAGCTGCTGCATGGGGCTTTGGAGAAAGTAATTCTGGGAAATGTTGAGAGGAAGCTGGTAACACAAAACGGCACAGAATGTAAATTATAAAGGAAGGAATGAACCTAAACGTCTATTGTGAAGATGAATGAAAGGATCAGAGGATTTTTTTCTTCACTCTCAGATAACTGTAGGGTATATGTACTACACACTGACATTTAATGCACAAGTGGCATTTATATATCTGTAAATATTTATTTGCTATGTTCATATTCAAGCATCCTAGAAACTGCTGACAGTAGACTGTAGATCTCACACATTCTACAACAATACAAGCATTTCTGTTTGAATTCTGTAGGTTTAAATAATCGCTTGACCTCGCTGCCATATATTCTGCATTTTCAACTTTTGTAAAAATATTATGCTAGTCATTTTTATTCCCAGTCCACCAAAACAAGCACATTTTCATAGGACAGACACCAGAGGTCTTTATTCAGCATGCATCACTGGCTTTATTGGTATCAAAGCTCCATTTCTTTAAGTGCAAAAAGAATTAAAGAATTATTTACTTAAAAAATATTCTTTAAATCTTGAACACATTTTTGATTCATGTTTTGATTCTGTCCATTACTTTTGGTGCATTTTTATCAAATCCGCAGACTTGCTTTCACAATTGCCACTGTTGGAATCTGTTGCAGCTCAAACTTTGCCAGGATTTAATAATATAACATAACACTTTATCAGCCAGACCTCCTACGGGACTATTAAAAATGAAAAGAGTCTCTGGCAACCTTGTTAGCAATATCTACCTCCTCCTTATTCTTTGGCATTCTTTCATATTCTCATGCTTACTTCTTCCTTTCACTCTCTCTCGCTCTCTTCTCTCCCCCCTCATGTTATGCTCACACAACTGGATTTTATTTCTGCAGAACTGAGAAGGTGCAAGATGAAAAGGAGAAGGAAGTGGTGGTACCATATACTGTGAACATAAAAAAAAGAGAGAGACAGGGAGAGCAGCCAAGGAGTTACAGTTGGGCTATACACATTCCAGAGTGCCTAAAGCAACGTGCTGAACCTCAAAGCTGAAGTCAGACGTCTGCAGATTGCAGCAGTTAAAGAATTACCATATAACATAATGCATAATGTGTTGATAGAGAAAATTAAATGAATGAAAATAAAGTTTTACTGTCTTCTACTGTAACAGCCTGCAGATTTGTCTTGCAGTCCAAATTCAAACCCATCTACGGAGCTGCGGTTGTGTGTCTGACGATTATGTTTAGTAACCAGAAGAAACACACCAGACATTTAAAAAGATCTCACAGCCTAATCCACTCACCCCATTTCTATTTTAATGTGTGCGTGTAGGCCCTGGCAGAAAGACACATTCGCGAAGGAGCAGCCCTCTGAGTGCCAGACGCGGGGTTGGGGGTTGGGCATATGAGACACACGCACACAGTCAGAAACTCACACACAAGACACGCGCTACCAATTTCCATTTTGTATCCCAGAGGCACCACCACATAGACAGCATCCACCTCATAAGTCACAACTGATGATTCAAGTATTTTGATAAATATAGAAGGAAGCCTGATAGGAAATCTGAGGTACTTCATCTCTTCCCTCATACTAAGGATGAATTTTAAGTATTGTTTAAACATACCAAACAAACATACTTCAGATTGGTTAAGCAGTCAGGGAAGCCATCACCAACACATGTGTTTATTTATTTTTTCTTGTTTTTAGATTTTTAAGATCTGGTAATACATCGAATTCGTTTTTTGAGTCAAAAGTCAATGATTCACACGATATCTACACAGCGCTAAATCTGCTAAAGACAGGGCACAAGCAGGGTGAGCATCTCTACACTTACATTACAACAGCGGTCACATCCACATGTCTGTTATCCTCTGTCCGCTCTACAAAGTGTCCAAATTCAAGTTTAGCCTGATCAGCTGCCTTGGCCCAGGTGCGGGGGGGGGGAATCAGGTTAGCGTCTCTTTAACCCAGTGGCCTTGAGGACCCAGAAGCTGAACACCACCTAACCTTGTCTCCAGCCAGACAGGAGGAGGAGGAGGAGGTGAGGGGAGACAGCAAACCACATTCCCAAGACAATGGACAGTCTGTGGAACTTGCTGAAACTCTTAAGGGCCCTGAGGCATGTGGAGGAGAGGCAGGTGGAAAATGAAGGGAGAAAGACAGAAAGAAAAGAGGGAAAGGTGTTAAGAAAAATAAGGAAAGAAAAAGAAAGAGAATTAAAGCCGCAAGCGGCGTTGAAGGCCCTCGCCGCCTGTGAGCCTCCGCGAACCACAAGCGAACCGCCTTGAG
>JAMQGT020002176.1:0-66934 GCA_024447675.2 Pterophyllum scalare | reverse complement strand
CGTATTGCTAGAAGTTATTCCCAGCCTTACTCTTTGGCAATCAGCCCACACAAACAGTATCAGCTGTTCAAATGGCCTCTGAAATGGGATACAATGGGGCTGGCTTTGTCTGTTAGTTGCACTTTCCAGTTAATTGAAAGGCACTCCAAGTTTGACGATATACTGCTACATCTTTTTTCAGATGAAGCGAACAGAAATGGAGGAGCACTCATTGAGGTTTCATGGCAACCAGGCCACTTTACTCTTTACTACACTTTCAAACAATTTTTTTTTAAAAATGTGTCTTGATCTTTCATATCAAATTCAAACAAAAGATGCAAGTTTACATTTCAAGCCAGGACAGACAGCAGTGGGTTGACACCCTCCACCAATGGTCAGCTGTGAGACATTTGGTTTTCCCCCTTTTATCAGTTCCAGTTTAAACTATTTAACTTTTGCTCTGCCTTTCCATCACTACCTCATGTCTCACTCTAATGCTTGAATTCAGATTAATCCCTTCTTCATAGCTTTTTCCTTTTCTTTCTCAAGGTGCAGACACTGATCAAATGATAAGGTTCTACCAAATAGCTCTGAAACTGATGTAGTCACTGGAGCCTGGACTGCCTCCAGAGGTTTGGCAGCTACAGTTATTCCTTCAACAGTGCTTCTTAAGTCCAGCACTTTGTGGCCCATTTCAGTTACTGACCAGCCCAACTCCACTGCCAAATCAACCAAATCTGCTCTTATAAACTTGGTTAAAGTATTGTAATGGGGTCTTTTAACAAACTCAGATCACACATCAACAGTAGATAGGACTACAGAACTAGAAGAAAATACTGAAAAAGCATTCAAAAAAAGCAAAACAGGCTGCCTGAAGAACACAATGCGCATCCATGGGGAGAACAAAAGATTATAGAGTGCATCCCCCATTGCCTACTGGCAGCAGTTACTTATGCACCTTCAAACTGTCCGTATTGATGAGAAAAAACTGTCACACCCAATACTTCAGCGTGCTCCAGAGCTAAAAACATTTAACCACACGGACAACACACAAATATAACTAACAAGCTTGAAAACAAAAAAGTCAGCAATTTGTCCTTATGAAATAATAGCTGCTGCCACCTATCCAGGGGACACAATGAATGCTCCAGTCAGAAAAAAGTGCAGATTCCAAGAAACAATCATCCCCCGAGATGTGTAAACTGCATAACCCACGCTCACATTTCACTGTAACTTAAGCAAAAGAACCTCTCCAACAAATCTCACTCAAATATTTAAAAATACACTCAAAAATAAACAAATCTGGGCTTCCCAAATTTAGATATTTTCTAGGATCAACAATGGACAAGCCCGCTCCCCCAACCAAGTTGCTTTCCTTTTAGGAAGGAGAGTTCGGAAGCGGGAAGAGTCAGGTGGGGGAAACCATGGATTAATAAGCCTAGGGCCATCACATCCCTTACCTTTTAGTACAATGCTCACACTCAAAGGAACACTCTACACTACAAGCTGCATTTACCCTGTTCATTCTGTCTAACTGGTGCAATTTGGGATTCAGCTTCTTGCCACACTTTGATGTCAGGACAACGGGAGCCAAACATGAACTATAAGCTTTCTGATTGATGGAGAACTGAGTCTACCTCCTGAGCCACACTGCAGGTACTCGACACCAGTGGCATAAAATTATTTCTGGTACCGTTACCTGCTGTTTTTTATTATGTCCTATGATAAGGCTTCAACACATGGATCTGTTGCTCATACTAGCCCTGCTGGATCATATTGCATCATCGTGCTGGTAACTGACATAAAAAACACCAACCAGTGAAGGCACCTGTGCTTTTTTTTTTTTTTTTGATTGAAATGCCTGTGAAGGCTTTGTCTCTCCTGTGTTTGGGGTTCAAATAATGACTAAGGTGGCATTAGACACCAGTAAATCTGAAAGTAATGGCACCTTCAGGTTAAAAGGCAAAAGAGCTCAAATGCAACACAGATGTGTTTTAGCTTGTAAGGCTTTTGTATTGTCAAATACAATATGATAAATTGTGTTTTTAAAGTTTGCAATGACGTTCAACAGTTTTACAAGGTTGCATCGAAAGTGATGGATTTTATTTTTATTTCTTTCACATGTGCCTGCAAAACTGTAACTGCAACAGAGCAATGAGAGAGTACTGTCTTTCTTCTTTCTGTCTTTGTCTCTAATCATGGCAGCACTGAAGAGCACACACTTTTTTCTTCACCGCAGCAGAGGCTCCACAGTAGCCGCTGGGTGTCAGATGGATGTAGCAGAGTGAGGGAGAAGTGGTGGGGTGGGGAGGGTGCCGACCATTTGGGAATGGCACGTAAGAACCTGGTGACCAAGTGGAGTGACACAAATCAAAACAGACAAACAGACAGGAAGACAGGCAGATAGATATAACAGCAGGTAGGTAGGCACACAGACGTAACAGCAGACAGACTGACATAATAACAGACAGACAGGTTCAGAGTTGGGATAACAGCCGGTTTGAAGTTATATAAGCAAAGGCTGACAGTTTCAAAAATCTTTCAGTGCCAGTAGATGTTTATCGAAGCTGTGCAGACGGATTTTTTTTCTTCACTGTTGCAGTTTCCTGCATGCTCGCTATCCTCTGTGCTCTTAGCTGAAATATGCAGTTTTGCAGTTAAATAGTATATAATAGCTTACATTATTCAAACCTAGCAACAAAACAAAGCCCGTTTGTTTATGAAGGCAGGGTTCGGAGACACTGGTTTCAATCCAGTGATGAACTGACAGCCAAGAGTTGAATAGGCAGTGTGTTTTATATTAACAATGGCTCAGTGATTTACTGACTGATGCTGTTTAACTTCACACTTACGTGGAAGGTATGATGATCATTGATAATTTTTCCACATAAGCATGCCCCCGTGTTCACTCATGAACTGCACACATGAAGTGCATCCAACCTGTTAACCTAGTCACTGAGATAAAGAGGGCGAAGAGGAGCAGCATCAACTCCAAGAATACTGTTCGCCATAATGCATGCAAAAGTGCAATTTTTCTGGTGTAAGTCAAGATGTTAAGGGGGGGGGAGGAAAGACTGACTGAGAGTGAAGAAGAAGAGAAGAGGCAGATCAAGGGGCCACTCCGAGTCAGGACTGACTCATAGGGATTGCAGGGTGGAGGGTTCATGACTGCCTTGTGTTTGACTGTTTTGAGGTTATGTTCTTCTCTTTCTACTGGCTCTCGAGAAACCCCTTAGCCACGCAAACATATATACAAACACGACCTACACACATGCACACACACACACACACACACACACACGAAGGCTCTGGGGCACGCCTCTGGAGGCAGGTGCTGAGAAATGGGCTGAAAAAGGCTTCCATTCATTTGGCACTGAATTATTCAACCTGTGATTAATTATAATTTGGCCTCACTAAGGCAGGGACTGGGGGAATTCCTCTGTTGGTCTGGATTGCAACTTATTGTGTTTTTCCTTCCTGTGGAGGCCAATGTTGGGACAGAGCAGAGACCTAACAGGGGTATTAGATGCCTGCACATGTATTGTGAAGCCTTACTCTTGAAGCCGTTGCATAACATGGATGGAAAGAGTGCACTCTGCAGACTGGAGCAGGGAAACAAGAATTTAACACTCATTTCAAGGAAAAGCAAATCACTGTGGTTTGAAATGGCTCATGTTCAAGGCTGTGCAACTACACTGTTTATCTGAGTATAACCCCCCCCCCCCAAAAAAAAAGAAAAGAAAAAAAATCAATCAAAGGGAAAAGTATAGCCAAAAACATTGCACTTAAGTTGTAGGTTCCTCCCTAAATTAATATGGATTTCCCACATAATGATGACATAACATGTTATCGCTTAGTTTTATTTAAGGTGAGTACTGTAGCAAACCTCCAAAAAATGCTGCTGTTATATTTATATAATTTCAAATTAAAATTTTACACAACAAACTGATCTAAATTAAACTCAGTCAACTGATTTGACACATTTTTTTGCTCATAAGAGTACTGCTGATCCTGTGAAAACAGGAAAACTTGTATCTTTTCCCTGTTGCCAGTACAGTATCATGCACAGATCACCTTGTGCAGTAAGCCAGCATGATAGGTAAGCATACTATAGGATATAAAAAGATCAAATGTATATACTTCCTTTATACTTGGCCAACAAATGTGTCTTACTTTAAGGACCTAGCTGCTAATCAGAGAAGCTGTTATACTGAGCTGATCACACTCAGTGATATGGAATAACATGCTCCCTTCCTACAGCTGCTTTGTAATTGGAGTCAGATATGTAAGGCCCAGAGAAAAGGGGGTTACCCCTGGGTCACTGAGGTGCCAAATTTGGAAGGAGTAATAATAATCCACCCTGCTTTAGCTAGCAAGAAACCAGCTAAAGATTTCGTCGGGACAGTCGCCTTGTGTGAGATGTGAAATACAGTAGAAGCTTTGATCCGACTGCAAGATGATTGCTCTCCATGCAGAGCAGTGAGTATGCCTTGGCACGGGAGACTGCTGCTTAAGTCTCCCTTGTGATAACCAAAAACGCCCTTGATTATCTCACTGCTTCTGGATCCAAATACAAACCCTTCATTTTTTATTCTTTAATTATCTGAATGACAAAAGATCCCTTGCTGCTGAGAAAACTGATTCAGTGACACGAACCTCAGAGCTGTTTGCAAGATGTATTCTGACAAGACTACAACAATACTTCTCATTCTGACTCAAACTTGTCAGAACTGTGAATAAAAGGGTGCATAAATTATGAATTCAGTCAGTGATTATCAGAAAAATACACGTAGAAATCAAAATCAATGAGAAGAAAAACACCTTATACCTTGTAAATGCCCAGTCCTCTGCTTGTCTGACAGTGTGTGAACCAGTGATGGATACCGTAAATGTAAGTTCAAGCTGTTTCAAGGTTCCGCTTCTTGTTAATTCAGTGCAGATTGATAGTTAGTAAAAAAGTGTTTTTCTGTGTCTAATGACTTACTCAGATGACCTTCAGCAAGATCAGGGTCTGACTCATGTGATGACAAGGTTTCACAGGACAGGTAATAATGGGCTGACTGCTGAGTAAAACAATGTGTCTTGCACTCTGTGCTTGAAAGCCCGGGTGTAAACAGTCGACCAAGTTAATTTTCATAATAGACCATATCAAATCTGGTAGAAAGCAACTAGCTGTCTAATTTTCTTCAGTGGAAATTGTGGAGGTGCAAACAGCTGTCTTGTCTTGAAGAAATGGTTCTGCTGTATTTCCACATTGATAAATCCATGAGCATTTTATTTTATTGTGCACTGATGGAACCAGTTTTCTTGGTTTGCACACATATCTGTGAGGCCTCAGTCACACAGGCCTAGAGAGCTGCTCGTGACCCCTGTCGTCACCCCCTGGCAACCTCTGGCTGCTAGAGAAAGATGCACATTCCCTGACCACTTTATGAGTGGTTGCTCGGCTGTCACTGGGTGAAATCAGTCGCAAAGAGTGTGCGGCACCAAAAACTTCACTGTGACTCTTGACTAAAGCAGCTCCATGGGGGTTTTGGTGCAGCACCAGTTAACTGGCTCGATTTTACCCAGTGACTTGCTCCCTTTTGGTTTCCTCCTTCTGTGTGAAGGGTTATTGTCCTAAAGTGTAAAACAGCACAGTATAAATATATCTTTGTTACAGCAGCCATCACTCAGGTGAATCTCAAATAATAAGCTACATTTTCTTTTCTTTTCTTTTTTTTACCCTTCTTTAATTAAACTACCACTTCAAGAACATTTGTGTGTTGTGTTGTATATTGTATTATATGAATTTGTTGTCAGTGTGATTTGAAAGAATGTGTACATGAGGCTCGCCTTTATTTTGACAAAATCTACCTACTGGTACAAATAAAGCAACCTGAACATGACTACAGAAATAATTAACAGACGCCATGAGAAGCGCACAAATAAAGCAACTTACAAGCAACATATGACATTGCTAGAAGTTTTTACCCCACCAAGTTTGTTATTTTCTGTATCCGTATATCAGTGTATTTCACTATGGTCAAAGTCAAAATGAAAGATTGTGTTTAAAAATCTCAAACATGTGTTTTAAATTGACAGTTAATCAATTCATGATTTTTCTTTTCTTTTTTGGTGGGGTAATACATTTTCACAAGGCAAATAACCTCATTGTCAATCCAAAAAAGAAGTGATCCAGAGCCACACCAAAATCAAATTTGTATCAACACACCATGCTCCACCTCTTCACCAAGTTTCAGAAATTATGATCTTGCACACAAACTGACACACAACAAACACCACAGAAAACATTCAGTGGTTTGGCAAAGCAATAAAGTGCTGTTATGATATGCACATGCCTTTCTTTTTTAAACAGCAGTAATCTAAAGAGCAATTTCAGTGACAGCCTGGTGCAAATAAAGCCAAAGGAAAAAAAAATAATAATTCTTGAATGTAGACATGTAGAGCAGTAAATATTTAGCTGAAACAAGTTGCAAAAGTTGAAAATTTAGTCGCTTTTATCCACAGAAAATAACAAAGAGAATTAGAGCTCCTGATAAGAGATGCTGCAAAATCTGAGTGATAACTCAGTCCCAGAACAAGGACACTCAGTACACATATGATTATTACATATGGTTATAGCAAATTATGGCCTGTAATCTTTACTGTTTGGAGCAATAAAGCATTTTATTGCAAGACAAATACATCAACATTAGAGGATCAGCTCTAAGACTTGTTTCTTCCACAATATCTGCACATGGCAAGAAACTGGTTTGGTAATATTTGATGTGCAATATATGGATAAAGTACTGGGCCACACCTCTTAATCGTCAGGTGTTTTCAGTCCCATTGAAAAAGGTGCATAAAATCAAGCACCTAGCCATGCAATTTGCCTTCACAAACATTTGTGAAAGAATGGGTCATTCTAAAGAGCTCACTGAATTTGAGTGTGGTACTCTAATAGGATGACACTGCAGAAACAAGTCAATTCATGAAATTTCTTCCCCTCTAGATATTCCACAATCATCTGCGGTATTAGAGCAAAGTGGAAAGGTTCAAGTATCACAGCAACTCAGCCACAAAGTGGCAGACCAAACTTCCTCTGGCATTAACATCAGCACAAAAGCTGTGTGCCGGGAGCTTCATGACATGTGTTTCCATAGCCAAATTCCTGCAGGTGTAACGTGCAGGTGACCCAGTACTTTTGTCTATGTATGCCTGCAAGTAACTAGTTAATCTTAGGGAAAAACTTTGACTGTTGTACAAATTTTCAAAATTCTATTTATTGCTGTCTATTTAAAAAAAAAAAACTTTCAGTTGCTACATAAAAAAATGGTAATTTGAATTGAATTTAGGATGGAACATAACCTGAATGAAAATCAAATCCACCCGTCCAAACTCCACACAAGTTTGGGATCGGATCATTAATGTAAGTGAAGATTAATTTACACTGTGTTGAATCTATGTAGAGCCTACAACATAGCCTACACAAATGGTTGATGTTGCCAGCATTTGTCTGTGCATGATGTTCTTCTGTTGCTCTGCAATTTTACTGCCAAAGTACTAGTTGGTGGTGGAGTTTTTCTCTTCAAGTTGATCCAGTAGCTGTAAATCCGTAGGAGGAAATGATGGCATCGAATGGGCCAATCACAGCCACTGCAGGTGGCATCGGTATGACGTGTAGTTGTATTTGCTAGGGAGCTTCACGTCAGGTTGCCGAGCACGTTATGGCACAGGGTTTCAGAAGAGATCATTAGGCTAAATGGGATGCAAAAGTATAGTTAAGTAATAGTTAAAATTCACTTTATATTATATTTACATGGTATTTATACAACACCTGACAGCTAAGAATTTCCTATTGGTTTTCTCATTATTAGGCCAGACCAAAGCAGCACGGTGGTGTGATGGTTAGCACTGTTGCCTTATAGCAGGAGGGTCCTGGGTTTGAATCCACTGGAACCTTTCGGTGTGGAGAAAGGTTCTCCCACAGTCCAAAGATGTGGGGTTATATTAATTGGTGATTCTAAATTAGCTGTAAGTATGAGTGGTTGTCTCTCTCTCCATATTAAGCTGCTGACCTGTCCAGGGTGTACCCTGCCTCTTGCCCTATGACAGCTGGGATAGGGTCCTGCAACCTTGAAAAGGGTAAGTGGAAGAAAATGGATGGATAGACCAGACCATAACACTTTCTGTGCTGTTATTGAAAACCATGGCAAGATATTTGTTATATCATAGATATTAAAAAAAAACTGGAGATAGCATCCATGATGTCACCCATTATTTGTCCTCGAGTTATGAAGCTATGACTTTAGTGTTTTCATTATTGTCCATGTCATGGGTTGAAAAACATCCCCTGAAGCACACCCTGCATAAACCTTTTGACATTAATAATGACTATAATTTACAAAATGAACATCATGTTTTATTCAGTATGACCTGAAAGTAGTGACTGAGCCCAAAAACCTTTCAGGAGAAGAGACTCAGAGCAAGGGAATGGGAGACCTTTTCCCTCATAGACTAATATACAGCGGGCAGTCTGTTTGTAACCAGAGGAGTTGCCCCCTGCTGGTTAAAAAAGAAAAAAAACGAAAGAAAAAAGAATGATGGTTTAAGGCAATTCCTCTTTGGCTTCACTTTTCACAACATCTCCATCCACTTTTTATATTATCCACGGTAAAAACAAAAAAAACCACACAATGTCACAAATATGCAAAATAATCGACAGATAAAGGCACAAAATTGCTAAAACGATATGTGTCCTAATTACTGTGATTTAAATTCACAGAATGAAGCTGTAGTCAAAGTCCAGGGCTGTCTTTTGGGGTAAAAAGAAGAGAAGAAGAAGAAACTCCCAAAAGAAGCTTGCCCTAAAGAGCGGAGCCTGCGCCCAGCGTGCATTTCCCTATCCTCCCCTCCTCTCTCCTCATGTTCCTGAGGTCCGTAAACAAGAAGTGTGTGTTTCCCTTTAAGGAGCCCCCACCGTTTGCTTAACAGAGGGAGGAAGAGCAGGCCTGCGGAACAGCGGCTGAGGAGGGGAAAAAAAAATCCAACGGAGGACGGTTTCAAGTCCCCCCCAGTAGAAACTGTGCCTGATTTGTGGCCAATGTTGGAGATGTAAAAAAAAAAAAAAAGGAGAGAGAAAGAGAGGGAGGGAGAGGAGAGAGAAGGAGGAGGGAGGCGGGAGGAGGAGGAGGAGGAGGGGGAGGAGAAGGGGGGAGTAAAAACACTAAAGGGGTAGCTATGGAGATGGAGCGTTTTCCTGGCTGCTTTCTTTGACAGGTGTTGAGTGGGGCAAAAGTCTTAAAAGAGAATTCAGCATGTACGCCAAAGGTAAAGGAGCTGTCGTCCCTTCTGATAGCCAAGCGAGAGAAAAGTAAGTGAATTATGCGCTATATGTTAGAGTTTACCTGCTTATCATTGCAGGCGAAGGGGGGCAGAGGAGGGGAGCACAACTTTCTAAAGTAGGTACTGTAATTTAAAAGGAGGGTACTTTACTAAAGTGCGCTCCTGCATGCAGTTCCCTCCTCCTCTGTGACCACCTTAGAGGTGCATGTTAAACTTTTTTTTAAATTTTATTATTTTTAATTGTACCTCCAGTTTGCATGTTTCTTTTGCATAGAACATAATAACACGGCTCGCCTGTGCAACGCGCGCACACTTCTTTAACTTGGCGAAACCTTTTGGGGAGCCACACTGTAGCTATTTTATTTTCTGATACACTGATGCCGCTCTCTTCTGCAGCATCAAAAGTTGAAGAAACCTATTTTTCGTTTCATTTCGGGCAGAGGAGCATGTTTCTGCTGAGTTGTATGCGTGCGTACAGGCTGCTCGGTGTTCTCCCAGAAACTTAAAAGGTGTGAAGCTGCTGGATGGCTGAATTATTTTTTTTTCTTTTTTTTTTCTAGAAATAGAAACCGGTATCTCTTTATGGCTTGCGCTGCTTGCTGGTGGTGTATTTTGAGGCGTAACGCCGGGCGCAATCAAACCTGGCCGTGAAGCGAAAAGTTTTGTCCCATTCAGCAGCGGTGGTAAACTTTTGCACTCACACGAAGGCGAGTAATGCTGCCACGAATATTTAGCTGCCACTTCTTGGGGAAGAAGACTATTATTAATAGTCGGAAGAATGTTAAATTGCGTTTTTAAAAAGTCCTGACGGTTATTATGTAGAGAGATGTTGGATAAATGATAAAAATTCGTTTATTTTCTGCATTTTTGTAATATTTTTTTTTTCACATTACCGTATTTGCCTGTGCATCCATCTATGATTTTGGCTTACTACGCAAAGCCAGTGTAACTTTTAGATGTCACTGTATTTTATAGAGGGAAGGCTGCTGCTGCCGCCGCTCCTCATGCCTGTCCTTTATTTCTCTGCTACACTGGAACATTTCTTTACGGGAGCGTTCAAAGAGTTGGACCTTCTTTGCATTGCAGCACTTTAGATCAGAGTAGTCTTTTATCATCATTAGCTATTTTTAAGCACTAAACAGTCTGAGGTTAGAGGAGTGTAGGGATCCCTGCTGAGATGCAATTGTAATCTAAAAACACTGTCAAGTCCTGAGAGGATGTGCTGTTACACAGTACCTCATGCATCTGTAATAGAAACAAAATTTCTTTAGAGACTCTCTTGTATTTTTTTTTTTGATGCATTGCCATGTCATATTCAATTGATTAAGCCTTCTAGAGATGTAGCTCGCTTATGTGCTTAGTGTAAGCTTCCTCGAATACGACTTTGTACATGCCTGGTGCCACAAGCCTTTGATTTCACTCTGAATTCCCATCAGTTTATTGGAAAATTGAGCAGCTCTTTGCGCTTGTGTGTGTGTGTGTGTGTGTGTGTACTGAGGTGGAGGAGTGAATCCTAAATGAAAACAGTCCCATGTGGTTTTTATGAACAGCAGGCAGAGTGACCTTTGAACCAGCATATGATGCTTTAATATTGCACATGAACCATCAGCAGACGCTGAGGCTGCTTTTACACCTGTTTGTGTGGCTCAGCTTCATTAGTTTATTTACAATACACTGAAAGCAATCTATCACTTGAATTCTGTGTTTTAGTTGCATTTGCTTGTTCAGGGACTGTGGATTATGTTCCATGTGTTATTGGGAGCAAAATCAGTGCAGAGGCAGCATGTATTTCAAATGATAGTGTAGGAGGAGATTAATAATTTAACTCATAAGAAATACAAGTCTTTTGAGAACTAGAAATGATGAATGCTTCTGTGTTAAGGCTGTTTATGAATAATGCAATTTTTGTATTGGTTTATTTTAGTGTATTTGTTTGCATTTATTCACACCCTTTTTTTTTTTTTGAGAACTTGCACACATCTCGCTTTCTTTACATCTCTGTGTGTACTTAGTGTCATTTCTGTGTGTCACAGGCTTATAGGTATTGTCCACAGATAACAGATGACGCTTGCCCTCTCCACTCACCTGTCTTGTCACCCTAACCTGCCCTGCAGGGCCAACACATGTTTCCTTGTAAATGTGGAGCTCACAACAGCTGCCTCAATGCATCACTGAATTAGCTCATATTCATATTTACATATTCATATGACTCTTTACATATTCAGATATGAAAAAGAGGGCATCCCGGATGGACTTGTATCCCATTAAAGCAGACATACAGTGTGGCATCACAGCTCCAGCTCTTGCTTAGAGGATTACGGAGTGATATACTTAGTTAAGTAATCTATAAATTAATAATATGACTCTACGCTCTTGGTTTCATTAAGTAAGGTTGGAGT
Organism: Pterophyllum scalare; assembly: GCA_024447675.2. NCBI lineage: Eukaryota > Metazoa > Chordata > Actinopteri > Cichliformes > Cichlidae > Pterophyllum > Pterophyllum scalare. The sequence continues at coordinate 55,229 of JAMQGT020002176.1, read as the reverse complement.
GAGTTTTTGTAAATGAGCAAATCAGCCCTAATCACATTGGATTACTTTTTCCCTGGTAATATGGGAATGCTTGCCCACTTTATTTTTGAGTTCTTTTTGATTTAGAAAAGGCTGCAGTGCTTTTAGATTTTACACACAAATTTACTGAGGAAGATCAGATACTAACATTTAAGACAAGAGAAAAATTTAATTAGTTCAAAGCGATGTTTTCTTTGTACAGCTGAAAGCGATCAGACTATGGGCAGGCCATGTGAGTTACACCAGAGGAAGAAGTTGTAGAGGGGAATATTTATTTATAAGTTTATAATGTATTTTATTAATGACTGCCTTGCCTTGGTTGTGTAGTGACTTTTGTTAAATTCCTCAAACATTTCACATGCATACGTGCATAATTTAATATAGACAGGATGTGTTTTCCTCTTTTGGGGTGTTAGAAATATGTTATTTTAAGTGATGGCCAGCTGCTCGAGCTTCTCAGGGATTAACCTCACTCTGGAAATAATGGAACCAAAATAATCAGTATATTTATACTGATTTTTACACCACTGTGTTTACTAAGCCTAAAAAGGTCCTGTAACATGCAGTGAGGGCTGTAACGCTTCAATACTGGGGTTGCAGCCTGACTTAGAAAGTAATGCTTCATTAAAGTAAAGTCTTGTGGGGTTTCTTCTTGATGAACCTGTTGACTACAGGCATGTGCTGGTAGGATGTGAAGCTGAAAGCGCTGATTAGAAACTGCAGTTTTATTAAACTGTTCAATAAAACTGTACTGTATTTACAGTGCCGAGCACTGCAGGTATGTACAGTATGCTCTCAGGGTCACTACACAAAATGTCCCAGCATGCAGGCTCACTTTTGCTTTTAACTGTGTTGTGACACAAAGCCGTGCATGTACAGTGTGCTTTTTATTCCCGTCACAGCCTTGAAGCAGGCTTGAATCCAGCCAGTTTGTTCAGAAATGCAACATAAAGCAGTCACATGAGCGTTTCACAGTCTTGTGGATTCCACTGCACGACCAAGGCCTCACATAGAGCTGCCTGGTCGCTGTCTTGAGATCACAGGTAGCAATATTGTGGGGATGGGTTTGTGTGAGTGGGGGTGGGGGTGGGGGTTTCTTTGCAGATCCTTGAAAAATGTTGTGATGAGATGTCTTGTAAAGAGAAAACAAGCTAATAATACAAATAAAGGTAGAGGAGGAACCAGTGCCCTCACAACCGGAGAAATTAATTACTCTCTGCACTTTTCAATGTTTTATTTCATTTAATTTGAATGGGAGTAACACAGAAGCTTCAATATTAATGTCTCCTATGTAACTGGAACCCCTTTGAATTGTGCACTGATGAAGCCGGCATCGTAATTAAAGGTGCCATTCACAAAAATGTTGAATAGATTGACACCACACCTTTTTTCCTTTTTTTAAAAAAACTCGTGCTTAGTTTCCAAAAGAGTTTGCTCCTTGCATTTGTTTTCTAATCCTCTGTGTTCGTCTATAGACATTTTTTTTTGTGTGTGTGGTTTCGAGTGATGTTGGATTCATTTGGGGAAAGAACATCAAGTGTAAAGTTAATCAGTTTGTTTTGAACATGGGTTGCTTTACATCCTCTGCTCCTCCCCTGGCTCCTCCCATGTGTTTACATGCAGTTTAATGGGGATCTTCAGGTCTGAATGCATGGTTTTGATTCTACACAGATGGCTCTGCCATCTGCATTTTAGCCTTTTGAGGGAAGCATAAAGAGCTGCGCACTAACATAGGCAGAAACACTGCTCTAAAAGTAAAGAAGCCCTTGATTTACCCTCAGCACCCTTTGGCTGACTGTGCTTTCATTCAGATATGTCAACAGTCAATTAATGCTGCCTTTCGTCAGCTGCTTTCGGTGCATCCGCACAAATTTGCTAGTTTCCTCACTTGAAATAAAGAAGAGAGTATAAATATTGAAGCTACGTGCCTGAAGTTGTTAATCAGTTTGGCAACAGAGCACACAGAAGAGAAGAGTGTATGTCTTTTATTAGCACACGGGGAAAAGCATCTGAGCAGTGATTGAGCAAATAAGACATAAGATGAAGTCTGTTGCAAAACAAAAGATTCTTTTTAAAGTTTCACCATGCTAAGTTACATAATCTTATCGTCATTATTACCTGCCGAGGAAGGAAGCTCTGGCAATAACAAACCTATGTCAGGAACATCAGTATTATCTCTCATCATAAATCATTACACTGTAAATCGCTCTCCTCTGCCTCTTTCACCTAAAAAGTGCTTTTGTGGGTTAAAAAAAAAATCCAATTTTACTGTTAAACTCTGAGGAAGTTTCCACCTGATCCTGTCGGTAGGCAACATCACAGAGTCAAAGCTGGCAGAGTGGGAGCGAGAGGAGGTTTTATGTGTGTTCTTGGACGAGTGTGGATACATTTGCGTGTTTCGTGTGTGTGTGTAACAATGCGTGGATTAACCCGTGGCTAAAGCCACTGGTGTTTACATGCTCCCTGACGCTGATTTGTTTTGACAAAAGAACTGCCATAACAAAGCCCAAAAAATATAAACAGTCCCTGTGCAGTGGGAATAAGATTTAGTGAAACAGCTTCACTCTGTCACAGGTGTCTCGAACAGGCATCTACCCTCTCATTCACCTTTGAATGATACATCACCGCATCCACACCAGACACATCCATACTGTTTTTATATGTTGGTCATAACTGTTTAATATTTAGGGAACGATATATCGTGTTTTTATCCAGTCACGTTTTGCATTCAGTCACTGAATATATGTTAGACACATTAAATATCTTTTATTGTTTCCAAAAGACATATATATACGAAAGGAGATGCAGTAAGAGGGCCGGCCTTATCCTCCATCACTTCCTTCACGTACACCTCTCCTCACCCTGCCACTGCTCTCACTGTTGAATTATTGAAACAAAGACATGAAAGTTAATTTGCTAACTGTCTGTGTTTTAGCTCGCTAAACTCAGCTGAGATGCCCTTGTCTCTGGAGGCAAGCGAAGGAAAGCGAGGCTAGCTGGGTCAGCCTGGGGCTAAATGTCAGGTGTGTGCTTCCTGGGGACGTGATAGTGGGAGAGATCACCTTGATATGTGGACACGGAGCAAAATCTTAGTTTGCTTGCATGATGTTAGCGGCAAGAGAAGGGGGAAGATCAGAGCTGATGTTGTAGGGGTTTTTTGTCTTTGTTTCAGTCCTTCGGAGCTGCTGGATGGTTTGAAAATTGGCACAAATTATCTTGCAACTTAATAGAAAGAACACGAGAAGCAGACTGATGCTCTGCTGGTTGGCTTTGTGGCTCTTTTAATATAACCTTACACACTTTCTATGATGGGCCTTGATATTTAGTCAACAGTCAAAGCACAGGTCAGATGTTCTTCCTCCCACTCAGACTGATCTCCCACATCTCATCAAGTAATTTGCATCAGCAATTTTATTTATTTTTTATTTTTTTGTTACATTTACTTTGTGGACATCTTTAGAGAGAGTGAAGCATCTCTTAGAAGGAACTAAAGATGTGGAGTGGGCTGTGTGTGGTTGTGGTTTGTCTTGTAAGCGTCTTTTATGTAAGGTGTCTTTTATTCCTGACTGACGTGTGTAACTAGAGCAGGGGTCACCGGGAAAGAATTTGTGTTTGTGGTGTCCATAGAGCAAAAAGTTGAGGCCCTGACCTTCAGTTTCCCTCTGACACAGCTAACCCCTTCATGCCTCCTTTATCTACCTGTTCTTCCCCAAGCTCTGCTCCATCGGCTCGCAAAAATGTCTCCTCCTCAGCCGGGTTACACTTACTGGTTCTGACAGAGTAACAAAAGGTGTCCCCTGAAGCCTGGATTGAATGAGTGTTTTTAAATAATGCATTGCAGCCAGGGCAGGTGCCCATCGCTGGGGCATAGAGCCCCTCAGATCACACCAGACTCTACCATGAAAATTTCATTGCCGCAATGCTCATGGGAATCTCTGTTCGGTCCTGTACAGTGTAGATGCAGTGTATAGGATCTGGCGCCGGCTGCTGGGTATTCACACTGCAGATGGCTTTGTTTTTAAATGTTACAACATGTGGCAGTCCTGTCTTCATGTTTTGAGGGGAGACATATTTTTGTTTTCCTGCTGTCAGTTGTTTTCAGGCTGTCATAAGATAGAGAAGCTTCATAAAAAGGTTGTGAACAAGCTCGTTTTGACCTAAGCCATGATCTTCTCCTGTAGCCTAAACCTAACCAAACAGTGCGCAAACTAAAGAGCAATGCAAGCGAGTTTAAAAACACAAATACAAAAGTGAATATAGGAGTCAAACCTCTTTCTTCTGAATGAAAGTCTCGTGATGTATGCTGTCTTTGCCACTTTTTTTTTTTTTTAACTCTAAGGTCTTCTGTGGGAGCAGAATTACATTTCCCTCAAAACAACTGAGAAAGCAGTTTAATGTATTGTGATCATACTTTTTAGGAGACAGGGTTGCACGCGGACTCAAGACTTTACTCTGAGAGTAAATCGGCCCCCTCAGCTTGGGCCGATATTGCATAAACACAGGCAAATGTGTCCATTAGCGTTACAGTGAATGACCGACAGGATAAGTGTTTCAAGTAGTGTTTTATCCATGCTCATTGCCCTCATTTTACCTTCACCGTTTCCAAAACTGTGAAGTACAATTTCATTGTGATTTACTCACCAGCATGCATTTAAATGGTAGCAGCAAACTGTCCAGCTGCCAAAATGCAGATGTGAGAGGACTGAAGGTGATTTTTAAAAAAAAAAAAAATGGTACTCTCATCTGAGTTGACTTTGGTTAGCTGCTTCTGCTAGTTCTTTCCCAGCTGAGTTGACTGAGAGGGTGCATATCTGAGACTTTCATTGGAACGGCTAGCTGTCTTCGGCTGGTTTGAATGTTCAGATAATTAACCGCATGACTCTTTTGAACTTCATATATGTTATTAAATTCATTACTGTGATTATTACCGTACAGCAGGCTGAACTGGAAGACCAGCAAGGAGACTATATACAAAAAGGGGATGAGCAGGCTCTATTTCCTGAGGGAGCTGACATCCTTCAGTGTTGCAGCAAAATGATGGAGGTTTTCTATCACTCAGTTGTGGTGAGAGCAGTGTATTTTGCTCTGTAGTGTGCTGGGGGAGCAGCATCGGAGCTGGCAACACCAACAGATTGAATAAACTGATTAGGAAGGCTGGCTCTGTGATTAACTGCAAACTGGACACTTTTGAAGTTGTGCTGGAGAGGAGGTCACTGAACAAACTGTTATCCATTATGGATAATTCTGACTACCTACAGCAACACTTACTGGAGAGGCAGCTGAGCACCTTCACTAACAGACCGATTAAGCTCCTCTGCCACAAGGACAGATGTAGTAAATCTTTCATACCTCGTGCTATCACCCTTCATGGTATAATATGTATGTCTGGCAGAAAAGCATATGCCAGATATTATTGTTATTATGGGATAAATACAGTGTTTCTCATTGTCCCACCTTCTCATTTAAAGTTTGCATTCCTCTCTAAAATTCACCAAAATTCAACATCCAAAAAAAATAATTAACAAACAGTGTTTTCTCATAAGGTATCATTTTCTTGGTATGCTGCTGTTATAATGAAACAGAATTGAAGGTAAAGTGATACTTATGATCATACTAGAGACAAAAAAGCTTCTAAAGTAAAAAAAACAAAATAATATTTTTCCTGCACATTCTGTCAGATTACTCTTAATTAAAGGTAAGGGACATATTTCTAAACACAGAGCTGATCACTTGCTCTTCATATGAGATCAATATTAAACATTAACAACGAGCAATTTTCTCCTAGTTGTGAGTCAGTTTCTTTTTTTTCCTGTACAAACAGTCTGTGAATGGGCCAACCAGTGAGGCCTGTTCACAACAACACTGCCCACCCATCTTTCATTTTGTCCACATTACAAACATACATACAAAGACACACTACGTGTAGCTTTTCCTTAAATAGCGTGCTTAATTTAGATAGTGGAACCGGGTGTAAACAGCGGTTTCAGATGTAAGAATTAGAAATGTAGTTGGTGATAGGCTCTAGTGTCTCGTTTTAACTAGTTTGGACCGGCTGTAGCAGTTTTGCAGATAGTCCTCAAAACACTGCAGTGACATCTTTGAGTAGATAAAGAGTCAGGTTGTTCAACTCTGTTGCGGCTCATTATTGATTCATTCAGTATCACCCAGCAACAACCCAAACATCATAACTCTCTGTCTGGTCTGGCCTTGATGCGTGTGATCAGCATAAAATCTGTCGCCCCACCATACGCAAAAGCGCAGCATCTCCCTGCACTGTGTTACAGACGTGGGGACGATTGAATATAGATGATTGTGTGGTGCGCCATTTGTCCAGACCCCTCCGGTGCAGTAAAAATATTTAGTGATTCCTTTGAGTTGGAGAAAAGTTTGGTTTTGTCATGAAATGGTGAAACTGAGAGATCCATGTCAGTCTATACACATTCATTTGTTGTCTAACTAACTGATAACAAAGTTGTTAAATACACTTTACCTGAGTTTTGTGAGTCCGGGGAAGATGCAGTAGGATGAGCATTAATAGAGGAAGAGAAAGAAAGTAATTATCTGGTATCTGGAAAAACAATATTATTTATGATTTTGAGTACATTAGATTCATTTGTAACAACTGAGAAATATGTTTGTTTGCTTTTCTGCTCTGAGTAGTTGAGAAGATCAATAGCACTTTCAAATCTGTGCGTTTAAGCGGGCCTAAGATGCTTTTCTTTATTTTCTGTCAATTAAATGCTGTTACCAAAGTAGATTCTCATATTAATCCTGGCCAAAGTTTCATTTAAAGATGTGCAAGTAATCCCTGTGAACTAAAAGCGCAGGTTTCTGTTAACTTTTTTTCTCCCTTTTACTCTTGGCTCTGTATTATATCAGTGAAAGTGGAAATCTTTAATGTGGTCATCTCAGGCATACAGCTGTGGCTGTTTGCACAGCAGCACCATCCACCTGCTGTTCAAACCTTCTGTTTATGATGGGAAGCCCATCTAAAGTTGGCTTAAAGAGTGAGGAGCAAAACTGGCTTGTTTCAGAATGGCTGCACCAGGGCTCAGTATCAGATGAATGAGGATTATTTTGAACTGTTTAAGCATCTTTACTAAACTCTAAGAACAAAAATATGGCACTGGAAATCGTCGTGAGAAGTTTGAAGCTATGGCTGACTAGCCTTGCAGGAAAGACAGGAAATAGGGGCAGGTAGCTCTCCTGGTTCTGTATGACTTTTGCTGGTCAGTACCTCTAAAACTCAGATATCCATGTAATCTTTCATTTGTTTAATGTTCCACAAGCTGACATGAAAAGAGGACACTTTTTTTTTTTTAAATAGGGTTATATGTTGTACCGTGTGGTCCAGATTACATACCTGTGGTATATGGAGATGTCTAGGAGAAAGGGCAGTGGACTTTTCAACCCAATTGTTTAACACGATCTTGGAGAGTGAGAGGATGCCTCATGAATGGACAAAAAGAACAAGGGTGATGTGCAGAGCTGTAGTAACTACAGAGGATAAAGTTGAAGGGTAAGAGCTGTGGAAGCCAGGTTAAGAAGAGAGGTGATGATCAGCAAGTAGCAGTATGGCTTCATGTGAAAAGGGGCACTACTAAAAGAGTGACAATTGCTTTAAGAGTGTTGATCGAGAAGTGTAGAGAAGGTCATAAGGAATTGCACTGTCTTTGTGGATCTGGGGAAAGCCTATGATAGAGGAACTATGGTCCTACGTGAAGACGATAGGAGTGGCAGTGAAGTATGTGAGGGTGGTGCAGGACATGTATGAGGACAGTGAGACAGTGGTGAGGTGTGCGGTAGGAGTGACAGATGGGTTCAAGGTGGGGGTGGGATTACATTACGGATCTGCTCTGAGCCCCTTCTTGTTTGCAGTGGTGATGGACAGGCTCACAGATGAGGTCAGGCAGGAGTCTCCGTGTGCCATGATATTTGCAGATGATATTGTGATCTGTAGTGAGAGTAGGGAGCGGATGGAAGAGAACCCAGAAAGATGGAGGTATTCACCGGAGAGAAGAGGAACAAAATCAGTAGAGGCAAGATAGAATACATATGTGCAGTAGTGAACCTGCAAGGAGAAGAGGTAGAGAAGGTAGATACCTGAGGTCAGCCATGCAAAGCAACGGACAGTGCACAAGAAAATGCAGGCAGCGTGGAGTGGGAGGAGACGAGTGTCAGGGTGATTGGTGACAGAGGAATAGCAGTAAGGGTGAAAAGGAAGGTTTGCAAGATGGTAGTGAGACCTTCTATGATGTATGGTTTGGAAATGGTGCCACTAACAAAAAGACAGAAGGCAAAGCTGGAGGTGGCAGAGCTGAAGATGCTCAAATTTTCACTGGGCACCACATGAATGGACAAGATTAGAAAGTACATCAGAGGGACATCTCAAGTCAAGTGGCTTGGAAACAAAGTTAGCGAGGCAAGGCTGAGATGTTTGGACATGTTCAGAGGAGGGATAGTGGATATATTGGACAGAGGATGTTGAATGTGGATGTAGTGAAGGCGAACATGCAGAGGGTTGGTGTGACAGAGGAGGAGGGTAGGGATAGGGTGAGATGGAGGCAGATGATCCGCTGTGGCGACCTCTGAAGGGAGCAGCCAAAAGAAGAAGAATGTGTTGCACAGTTTCTTGGCGGGAAGCAATGACTTTATGAAGTCCCACCATCTTGTTGCTAGGCAACCAGACTTTTACTTGTTCTTGGATCAACACAGCACACACGCCGAATTCATTTTTTTTTTCCAGCGAAAGTTAAAATGTGTGTGTGTGTGTGTTTTTTTTAATGGTGGTCACAATTTTGACTGGTGGGAAACTGTGCAGTCAAAATTGGCATGACTTGTTTAAAATCATGCAGTATGAGCCAGCTTTAAAAAACATAATAGTATAATAGAGCATTATTCTTTTTTTCTTCTTCATGAATAAATTGTTTAACTCAGTAGTTTTATCCTATGTGATTGCACCTCACAGATTGCACGGTGACTGGGGTCTTTATGTGTGTAGCTCGTGAGATTTTTCTGTCTCTGTGCTGATGCTCTGTTTGCCTTCAACAATCTAAAGACGTGCAGTTTGTTATGTTAATAAGCAAATGTCAAATGCAGGTGTGAATGTGAGCTTGAACAGCTTCTCTGTCTTTTTGTGTATGATTGACTGGCAGCCTGTCCTCAGTGTACCTCACCTCTTACCCAGTGATTGGTTCCTGCTCACTGAAACTCTCTAAAGGATATGTGAGTAAAGCTACTGGAGGGATGGCTGGACTATGTGTGATTAATCCAGGCTGTGCTGTAAAGTGTAAATATGAGGACGCAAAGTCTGTTGTTTAGTCTGAAAAGACTACAATATATTTTCGCTATCAACAGAAATGTAATATTAAAGGCTTGTTTGCAGACCCTCCTCAGCCATTTCCACCAGCTGTGCTTCTGGGGGTTTTTTTTGTTTTGTTTTTTTTCTTTTTGCTGGATGATCCTAACAGATCTAACTAATTCCTGTCTTTTCATTTAATGGACCAAGCTTAAATAAGATTTAAGATTTGTCTTACAGGTTATTAAAAAGCTGCTAATAATTATCAGCTTTGTTTGTCTTTAATTGTTTAGAAATCTTTCATAAACTAATTGCAGTTTAATAATTGATCATTTTTGCATCTAAACGAGAGATCAGTGTCGTCATTTATAACATCTAGAATCCACAAAGGTGTGTCTTCGTGTCTGGGGGTCCGTCTTTTGTCCTGTCTGAGGATATTCTTCATCCATGTTTTTCTCAGGGTCTGCACTGCTTTGTTTTCAGTCTCTATGCCTCAACAGTAGTCGTACTGAAACCACAGGGATATGGCTGCGTGCCACCAAGGCTCTTTAGCTCAAAGCTGCGGAGCTTTACATCGCACATTTACAACCCCTTCACAGTGTATATGATATCCATACTGTAAATTCATGTTTATCCAAGCTCCATCTCAAATTGCACAGTGATGATTTTCTGCCAGTTGTGCACAAATGTTTGCCTTTTCATTCAGTTCTGAAATTATGTTAAATTAACTGTGTTATTATCCTCAGCACTGACTTTTCTTGTTGTCTCTCCTCTTGTTTTTCAGGTTAGCTTTATATGTGTATGAGTATTTGCTGCATGTTGGCGCACAGAAATCAGCACAGACCTTCCTGTCAGAGGTAAGAAGTTCTGTTAGTTTGACTTCCTGTTCATCAAGGATGAGTGTGATTCCCCCTCTATTGTATAACTAGGAATGGAATTCACATTATAAGTTATGTGCTCGAGCAGGCAGCTGTTGTTAAAAGCTGGGGTCTTGACTTTGAGAAAGTGTAAAAACATTAACATGTTAACGAGCTCTGTGTGTGTGTGTGTGTGTCTGTGTGTTTTCGTTTTACAGTTGCTGAATAAAAGCAATGTTCTTTTGAGTGTTTATTAATTTGGGACAATGTAAACATGCTGTCAGTTGGGCTTCTTAATGTGATTACCATCCCTTCATTATTAGCTCTAGTTTAATCAGCTGTTTAATTGGAGCAGTTTGACATATTGTAAGCATGTGTTGTTGCTCATGTCTTGTTCTGACATTTAAGAAGTTAAACCAAGCGTACTTTTATAGTATTGGAAACAACTGAGAAATTAACCATGTGTCTCAGGTCTGTTAGACTTATTACCCTCATATTTTGCCCTTGAACTGTTGAGGAGGTAGGGTGTCTAATGTGTTGCATCCTCTTCCTTAACGGACGTCCTTCCTGCTGATGGTCCCATGTCCAGGCCTCTTTCAGGAGAACACCTCTGCTGCTCATTAGCTTTATTCAGCTCTACTTAATACAGTCCACAAGATAGAGAGGGCTTTAATGGCACGCAAAAAATGTATCATTCGACTTTAATACTGATGTGATTTCTGTCATTTAATCAGATGCAGTCAGGATAGAATCATATAGAGATGCTGTTGCACACACTTGTTCACCGATGTGTGCTGCATATATGTGATACTGACCCTCACAGGAGGTTTCCGGGCAGGGATTATGCCCTAGTCCCAGACTAAAAGGAAAAATCTATGAAAATTTCAGCTGAAAAAACTTTATGGCTTAGGACGAGGCTTAATCCATGTCTGGTGAAGCTGAGCCTCAGTGTCTAGTTTGGTAGACAGTTTCAACTAGAGATGCACCGATTAACTGGCTAGGGACCAGAATCGGCCGATTTCCAGCATTCCCGAATGTGACTGATGAGTGGGTCCATTTCTTAAATGCACAACGAGCACACAGTGACACAGGCGAAAAGTTGCACGCACGCTCAAAACCACACTATAAGGTGTTGTTAGCGTGGAAACCCCTCACTCTGAATGAAAACACAAAATTCACCAAAGTAAACAGTGGGGGTACCACCACCACCACAGTGAAAATCTTCAGTGTATTTATAATATGAAATAGTGAACAGTTTTCAAAATAGGCAATATTAGTTTAAAGGGGAAAGGAAAAATGTCTGACTTGGCCTGGGCAAAGAAAAAAAAATCTGTAAAAATAAAAACAAAAAACTTCAGTATAAAATAAAAATCCCCTCATTTAAATCAATAAAAACTTCCAGCTGTATTGAAAATGATGAGTTCTTTAATGAACAAAAAAACAAAACACACACACGCATGCCCGCCTCACATCACCTTTTCTGGAACATGGATGTATCAGTCAGATATAATCAGCCATGGTCTTTTATGCCTTTGCTTCCACTAGCGTGCAGGCAGGCACCAGGGTGGACAGGGCTGTTGGAGGTTGGCCCAGCTGCCAACAACCAGGAGTCTAAAATATGAAGTATGGTGGAGCAGCACAGAGAGATTAAGTAGTTGAGCTGTAGCGAGCCTTGCTGATTTCAGAGCCCTTGTGGGTGAATCCTCTCCCAGAGATCGAGTGTTATTGGTGAGCCGCTGGAAAGGGGTGAAGTTCTGGGTCGCAGGCAACCCGAGGCACACAAACATGGATCTGCACACACGCTTAAACGGCCTCAAACAGGAATTAAAACATGTACTCAGACAGGGATTAAAACAACAGACACACAGAAGCATACAAAGGGTCCACATGTCCACAAGGCATGCATGCTAAGACTGCCAAGTCGATTTGATGCCAGTTGTCTCAAATTCAGTGCCTGCATCAGTATATATTGCTTTAAGATTTTGATTATTTCAACCCCGTCTTCAGTTTTATTTAGTCTCCCTTTATGGTGAGAGTCCGTCACATGGAGTACGTAATGTCATCAATCTGTTAGCGTGATGGTATTCTGTCATTTAGTCAGGACCCTTTTCCATACAGCTTCCTTTAGACATACCCACAGCAGTGACGGGGAGAGCCACAGTACGTGCGCAACATTTGCCATGTGCAAAACGAGTCTAGTGAAGTGCAGTAACACTTTTGAATCTTTTAGCCATTGTCGCTGTGGTTTTGTGTGTGCCACAGTGCTGCAGCTGTAGGAGAGCTGTTCACGCCCCTCACACACAGTCTCTGAGAGAGATGAAGACTGAAAGTGCACCACAGATGAATCTTGATCTTACTGTAAATTAGGAACAGAGCTGGTGAGAATGTTATCATGTATGTGTTTTTTGCTGTTTAGGAATTTCTCAAGAACAATTTAATGAGCTGAAGAACTCCGACTAATGAGAGAGATGTGCAGTTATAACTTTGGGTGTTCCTGTCTGTGAGACTGTTGTCACAGCTTTGACAGAAAAGTGACCACGTAGCTCATCCAGACAATAGACTTTATATAAATGATGGATGTTGTCAATATGATGTCACCAATTTGTTTCTGGACTCTGCATTTTGAAGCCTCAACAGTGGTGTTTCGACCACTACTGTGTTAGGTTTTAAGAGCCAGAAGTTGCAATATTTGGATGAGAAGCTGGAGTACTAAGTTATCCACTAATACTAGTAAGCTCCATGAACTGCACGGGTGCACCTCAAAGTGAAGCACAAACCTTTGGATGGTACCACACAGCAAGCCAGATAATTCCATTAAAGTTGGCACCTGTACCAGAAACAGAGTGGAGAGCTCCAGTTCGGTGACTCAAATTAGCGAAGGCGAGGCCTAGCAGAGGGCTATCAGCTACAGCTGCTGTTGTCTGCACTCTGGTCACTCAAAGTGGTTACCCTCTTGACTTTAAGCCTCAACAGTATCCAAATAGATGAGTTGTTTAAAAAAAAAATCACACACCATTGTCATGAGAGTTGAAACTATTCATTGAATCCAAGAATCTGTGAATCCTAATGCTGTGAAGTTGGGAACGTTAACATGGGAGTCTGTGGAGACTGACTCAGATTTGGGGCTGGTTTTTGGCACTCCTGCGTTCAGCCTCTGAGGTTGCCATTTAATTCAGACACGTAGTGACAGTAACAGTCTTGGACACATCTGAGCAAACCCAGCAGCTTGAACTTCCGCAATTTTCTGCCTTAATAAAGTTCTAGCCACCTTAATGTAGTTCTAGCAATAGACTAGCTCTAGGTATGCACCAGGTATGTTGTTGTGATTAGAACTTAAAGTATTATCAGTGTGATTTATTCAAGAGTTTGACACATGATTTCCTCTCAATTGCTGTGAATTCTCCAATCACCTGCTCAGGGCTCAGGTGAACATTACACAGAATTTGTACTAGTAGGCTGACAAGGTTAAAGACTGTAAACGGCCAATGCAGCTGACAACTGACATTTGCATTCTCTGGCAGGTAATGTTAAGAAAATTTCAGGGCTGCAGTGCATTGTGAAAATGGTTTATGTCGGGCTTTTAAAGATTCTCATTTTTGCCTCAGTGGCATTGTGGAAAGAGCTCAATGCACTGAATTCACTGAAACACAAACAAATAAAGAAAATATCTTTGCCACTAATTTAGGGGGGAAAATGCCATAAGTAAACAAAACATAAGAAATCAAATATGTAAAACATTAGAAAAAACAAGCTAATATACCATGCCATTTAGTACACTTGTGAAGGATTGTCAGATTCAGGATATCATGCTGCAAATATCCCAAAAAGACACACAGCACATCTTTTATTTCCTCCAATTTTCAACATTTACAATGTATCTTTAATGCTTTGTGTATCTTGTGCAGTTATATATTTTCAGTTGTTTTTGTTTTTATTGTAGTTTTAGAGATAAATATGTTTCTGTTTAAATGAGAGATCTATTGGCCTCTGTATCTCCCAGTCTCATGTACAACCTCGCACAGAAAAACACACATGCATGTTTCAGTAGATAAGGGACCTCTATCGTCACAGGTAGACTGAAGGCTCACACACACACACACCTGCTCATCTAATGAGAGTAGTATCACCTGGACTCTCCTGCCTCAATTAGCCTCTGTTCCTTCTTCAGCGAGAAACACACACACACACACACACTCACTCAGGTTTATAGTATATACACAATACACTTCTGTCCCCAAGAGGACTTCACCACTCTATGCTCTCCTGCACAGTGCAGCACTCAGCTCTTTAGCAGCATTAAATCAACAGGCCCACACCAACATACGGCACATCACATCATTATAGGTGGCACTGGGGAAATCTGTAGAATAGAAAACCTGAAGCTTCTCTCTTTTTTTCCTATATAGAGCGCGTATAGGAAAAAATAGAGATCTTGCAGCTGCCATGCTGTCCTCATTGACTCTAGTGAAGGATCTCTCAGGTTGTATATATGAGTCTCTCTCTGTGTGTGTTTATATGTGTAGAGTCATGTTAGCAGGAGTGTGTAAAGCAGACAGTTGGTCTGCTATCTCTCACCGGATCTTATCTCAGTGTCCAGATACAGGCAGGAGCTCTGCTGGTTTGTGAGGGCAGCAGAGAAGAGTGCTGCTTCAAGACAGTCACAGTTTCTTATCCACAAACTCTGCACTGCACTGCAGATCGCTGTGCTTCTGATCGGCCTACTTTCTTATGCGACTGTCGCTCTGTCAGTCTAAAGTTGGGAGGACAGTTGAGCAAAATGATTACATTATGCATTAAATATGCCGCAGTGTCCAATTTTTCATTTTCCTCCTCTGTCTTCTTTCTTCAACCCTCTTTCTCTATCCCGCTTCTTCCTGACAGATCCGATGGGAGAAGAACATCACACTTGGAGAACCTCCTGGATTTTTACACTCATGGTGGTGGTATGTATACATTGATCTGTTCTTTTTTTTTTTTTTTTTCCCTTGGCTACATACATTTTTTTCAGCAGTTCATGTGTATACTGTAAAAGTACTCTTAATGGAATAAAAGAATGTGCAGAGGTGGAGAAGGACAGTAATTGCAGGGAATGCTAAGTGCATCATCTCACACATGTTTAAATGCTACACTCCCGGCATGGCATCCCTCTGACTGACAAGTGAGTTAACGTCCCCTGGTCTGTTATTTAAACTGTTTTTTATATCTCTCATTGAAGTGTGCACTGCTCAATTAGAGTCAAAATCAGAGACAGATCCTCTGTCCTATGACAGTGTGTACAGTAATTCCAAACTGAGTAAAAAGCTGGCTTCCGTAGTGCAGTGGGGAGATACAGTATGTATCTGTTGTCCTCCAAAATGAGGATAACAGCACATATTTTCAGACAGTCTGCCTAGGGAGATGTTGATAGTGTTGTAATGGTCTGTACACATGCAACAGGCCACAAGACAAAAGACCCAAAGTTTTAGACAAAATTTAGTTAGGTCCATAACTACAGTGACACAATTTTTGTAATTTTGCATCTGCACACCACCACAGTGGGTTGTAAATCAAATCATGAAGTGCAGACTTTCAGCTTTATCGAAGGGGTTTAACAAAAGTATTGCAGTAACTGTTTAAGAATTACAGACATGTTCATACATAGTCCCCCATTTTCAGAGGCTAAAAAGTAATTTGACAATTGACTGACAAGCGGTTTCATGTCCAAGTGAGGGCTGTTCCCTTGTTTGTTTGTTTGTTTGTTTGTTTTTTCATGACTGATTAAGCAGATAAGAGAGCTGCTGTTGAATCCAAGCGTTGAACTTTAATTTGGTATCTTTTCTTTGGAACTCTCAATACGAGGTGCTAGTGCAAGTGAAGGAGCCATCACTGAGCTGAAAAAACAAAACAAGCCTATCAGAGAGAGAGAGCAAAAACTTTAGGAGAATCATTTTTAAAAAGAGAGAATGCACTGGCCAGCTCAGCAACACGAAAAGGCCTAAAAGACCACAGAAGACAACTAAAGTGGATGATTGTAGTATTCTTTACTTGGTTAAGGACATCTAGAGAGAACGCTCTCAAGGGGGTTAGCATATCACTGTCAAAATCTACTATCAAGAGACGCTGTTATAAACGGAAATACAGATGGTTTACAACAAGGTGCAGACCTCTGATTACACCCGAGATCAGGAAGGTCAGATAAAACTTGACTTAGCCAGAAAACATCTAAAAGAGCCTGCCTACTTCTGAAAACAAAATCTTTGGACAGATGAAACCAAGATTAACTCGGAGTGATGGGAAGAGAAATGTCTGGAAAAGGAAAGGAAGAGCTTTTAATCTGAAGCATACCCCATTATCTGTCAAACATGGTGGAGGCAGTGTTATGCCATGTACATATATTGCTCCTAATGGAACTGGGTCACTAGTGTTTATTGATGATGTGACTACTAATGGAAGTAGCAGGATGAATTTTGAAGTGTGGATAGGGCTATACTCTCTGCTTAGATTCAGACATATGCTTCCATTCTGACTGAACAGGATATTTGTGTTCTCACATACATCTCCATTGGATTCTGTCTAGAAAAGTTCTTGGCTGCAGTGCATTTGTGAAAAAAGATCTTTGAATTGTGTCTTTTCTGACAGTGTTTTTTAGAAGTGACTCAGGTATGACTGATAAGGAGTGCAGTTTTTATTGCGGCATGTCACAAGCTCACTTACTGCATGACCATATCAGCAGGTAAAACTAAAATAATGACCCCTTTTTGTCTTTTCTCTCTCTTTTTTTTAAAGAATGTTGACATGCACTTGTTCCTTTCACTTCCTTTTGCACCTCAGTCCCAACTCTCCTGCTGCCCTCTGGGGAAGTGAGCCTCATGGTTTGAAAACCTCTGCTCTGTCATCAAGATTGTTTAACCTGATGGTCCATTTAATGGAACGAGGCTCTGACATGGCTGTCCCTCTTTTCTTTGAGCTCCTTTAAACAAATCTGTCAGATCTCTTAATGCTGGATAAAGAGAAGATAGTGGGGTTTTTTTTTTATTATTTGGTTGGAAGAACAGGGTCAGAAGAATTACGGCTTGACACGTACCATGTTTTTCTCCATGTCTGAATTAGAAGGAAAAACAACACCCAAAAGTAGGATTTCCCCTTTCCAGTTGTCAGCCAGCTAATAGAAAATCCAACTTTAATGCAAAGAGGGAGAGAAACCAGGCAGAAGCTGGGTAGCTGGAATGGATGCAGACAAAGGATCAAGACGGCAGAGAATCAAGGAGGTTGAGAGGCTGAATCCTCAGCAAGGCAGCAGGAGAGGCAAAGAGAAGGGATAAGAGGTTTGACAGGGCCTGCTTTGTTTGTCATCCATGCTATCCTGCTCATCCCCAAAGCCCCCGGCCGGCCCTGTGTAATAAACCCGGACATGCGGCTTCATTCATTCATCCTCCCTGGCCCCAGTGTGTGTTGTGATTGTGTAGTCTGTTGACACAGTTCATAATGGTCCTTAAAGAACCTGGCTTCTCTCAACCTGACAGCTCTCAATTGGATCACCACCAGTAATACTGACAGAATGACATACACAAACATACAGTGCAGCCTAAGTTTGCTCTTGCCTGAACCAATAAGAGTGCTCAGGGAACTGTGTGTGTGTGTGTGTGTCTGTGTGTGTGTACACGGGAAATAGAAATAGAAAGAGAAACTGAGCACTTTCAGTGTGTGTTTTGACTGTATTGATATATTTCAGTTGTGTGTGTGTGTGTGTGTGTGTGTGTGTGTGTGTGTGTGTGTGTGTGTGTTTGCTGGAGAGAGCAGTTGGAGAGTAGGCTGATAATTAGCCATGCAGGGCAGGGCAGGGCTCAAGTGTAGTATGACCTAGCTAAGGGGCGTCTGTCTGGGCCACGCAGCACGTGGACACGGATACTCTGTAGTACTAGTGTCTGGAGGGGGTCGACTGCAGGAGGAGAAAGAGGGCGGAGCCCCCTGTCCACCCCTAAACCAGCCATCAAGCACTCCCCCTCATCCTCCCACCTCCCCCAAAACAAAAGCTCCAGATGGTAGGAAAGCCACCAGCCTCCCTCATCCCTCACCCTTCTCTCCCCCCTCCCACAACCTTTGTCTGGAGGCCTGTCCCTTTGTTTGCGGAAGAGAGACCCCCGAATGGATTAACTCTTTGCATTCCAGCCTCTTTTGTGTTAAAAAGCCAAATCTAAGACCCCGACCCCACAGCCACCCCAGCCCCACCCCCACTGTCTCCCCCTTTTAGTGTCTCATTGGGGTTTTCTTCCCCTTGTCTTTGCCTCTGTGGCTGTTTCCTGTAGGGCACTGTTGGTGGGTGGGGAGGGGGCTTCAGAATAAGAGCATGGCTCTAAGAGCGGGGGAAGGGGAGGGATGCCGGGGGTGAAAGGGGGAGGCTGGTAGCGGGGGTCACTCATCCACGTCTGTTGTTATGGGTGGACGGATAAAGAAAAGGCTCAGCGAGGGCTGCAGGTGTTGATTGTGTCATTAGCTCTCTCTCTATTGGCCACTGCAAGTTGTCTCCTCCTTATCCCAAAATCGATTGCTTTAACCAGTTTTCACTGGATGGCCACTGAATCCTCCTTCATCCCAGTGCACAACACACACACACACACACACACACACACACACACACACACACACACACACACACACACACACACACACACAACCTTGGAACAACAACTGTATGTAGAGGGATCCTCTGTGTGATAGCCTCTAGCTGAAATTCTTGTTTGTGGGAGCAGAGAAAACAAAGTCAGAGTAGCCATCCAATGCTCCCGAATGTTTGGACTGTTCTTTGTAGACACATGTATCAAACAATCTTCTGTATCACTTTCTCGTTAGCCACATTTTTCTCTTGTCTAATTCATCATTCATTTCTCGTTGTCACTCTTTTTTTAATTTAGGGTGTTCAGACTGTAAATATGTACATTTCCAGTTTGAAAAATTGATTAATATCTGTTACTGTCAGCCTCATAATCTTAATTCCAAGGGGGAATTGACCATTGGTGGCAAATACATGTAAATAAAAAGCTACTTTTGGCTGCTCCCTTGCCCACAAGGGATCACCACAGTGGGTAGCTCAGCATATTTTGATTTGGCAGATTTTTATGCCAGATGCCCCTCCTGACACAACCCCCAAGGGATTTGTGTCTCCTCCCGGGAACAGCAAAGAATACACAAACAGGGAATTTTTCATTTGTTAGGTGAATGCGGTGGCAAATACATGTAAATATAATCCATTATTCGTACTATTGCTTGATTTATAGTAGCACTAGTAGAGAAATCTACTGCATGTCACGGCGACAGAGATCTCAATAACTGTGATAGGTCAGTTTGATAGTAATATGAAGTGTAAGCACAGAATATTGATTAGCACAAGGATAAAACAAGGATGCATCTAGTTTGCTTGTTAATGCAGTAGTATTCTGCTGGTATAGACATTTGCCATCTTTCTCTTTTTAATAGCTCTGGCAGTCCGTGTATAGACTCAAAGTTTGTTTTGAAGTCTTCTCTCCTTTCTATATTCCAGTAAAAGTTCAGTATTTATTAGCTCCAAGTCCAACAAGACCATCTTGGTTTCACTTGTGATGGTGAAGCCATGCATACACATCAGGACATGTATAAATCTAGGCAACAACATCATTCACTAGCATGAGGATTCAACACTTTACTGTAAATACACTTAATACAGTCAAATGAGTGGAAACTTTGCGAACATATTGTTCATTGATTGAAAGTATGTCGTTTTTATCTGTTGACTGCTACAGTCCGTAGGATTCAGTTTACACAGTTGGATAAACATTCGCACATTGAAGAACTTTCCCTCTTCTTTCAATTGTTTCATCTTAGTGTGAATACACTATATTTAAATGCAAATTCAAGAGAAATCTGGTAATTTGTGGTCAGTTTACTTTCTGAAGTTATCAGTAAAGTTATCAGTAGACCATCTGGCAACAAGCAGTTGTTAGGGAAAAATGTGAATTCCTCGATTGGTTGGTGAATAGTTGCTGGCAGTCATTAGGTAAAAATTACACTGCTGCGCCAAAGACCTCCTCACAATTGCTTTGGTCATGAGCTAATTGCTGTGGTTGCCTGCAGTTTACATGGACGATACCAACTTGTCTGCAAACACTTGCCAACTATTCTCTGAGTAGGGTGAAACTGTGAAAAGTATGACAAAAAACTGGAAACGGAGATCATTTGTCTTCAAAGTAAAAGTTTTAGGAAAACACTGGTTTCAGTGGTGATGCACAACTTTTACTTTGAAGGTGAAGGTTCTCCATTTTCAGATTGTATCACACTTCAAGTTTTACTTGTAGAAGGTGTTTGCAGACAAGTTGGCGTCTTCCATGCAAACTATGGGCGACTGCGGCAATGTGCTAGCAACCAGAGCAATCACAAGTAGGTTTTCGGTGCAGCACCCTCTTTGCGACATAGCGGCTGCCAGCAACCTCGAGGAACCACTTGCCAAGTAGTTGGGAATATACATTTTTCCTTAGTGATCAGTGGTTGCCAGATGATTGCCAACTGGTTTCTAAGCCTATGTGGCTGGGGCCTAACTGAATGTAACTTTCAGAAGCTAATCTGTTGACCAATTGCACATCAAATCAGTGATACTTATTCTCTACTTCATTATCCAGCACTGCTTGCTTTGTGTCAGTGTTTTATTTTCTGTGACTGTTTTTCTGTGTGATTGAGCTCTTTGTGTTTGGGTCTCTAGAAGCTCTGCCAGCCACAAGTTTGACAACTTAATTTTTCACTTAGGTCAGGTTTGTTTTGCCAGACTTTCTTCAATCACAGTTACTGTATTTGTAAACCATTTCCAAAGGGAGGCCCTGTGATGGACTGGCAACCTGTTCAGGGTGTAACTTACTTTGCGCCACGGGATAGGCTCCAGCCCCTCCCTGCCACCTAAAGTTGAAAAAGCGATTGAAAATGTGGACTGATGAATGTGCCGATGGAGCATTTGTGATTTACATGGCACCATGATGATGATGTTCCTCCTGCTTGCTAAAAGTTGTTGAGGTTGATTGCAGTATTTACTCTGATAAGAAGAGCATGCGTGCATCTGAAACTCTAAACTTGTTTTCTTTTTTGTTTTTTGTTTTGTTTTTATTCTCCTGCTACATCCTGATCTCCATCTCTGTCTTCATTTTTATTTCTGTCTCCCTCCTGACTGGCCAACAGATTGACTGACACACACAGGATTAAACCTGCTACCAGTAGCCTGCGTGCCTGTCTTTCTGTCTTTGTTTACTCTCTTTATTGTAATGGAAAAGCACATTGTAACCACTGGCTTTGTGAGGCCACAGTTAATTGCAAATAATTATCATGATGGCATTTAATTTTAGTAATTGTCATCTTCTGGACGGCTGGACACTAATCCCTTCCTCCTCCTCTGTTCAGGAATGAACAAAGAGTGCATGTTCGTGTGTGCACTGGGGGGTGCTAGCTCATATATATTTGTCTTATTTCTGATTTGAATAAATAAAAGAGTTTGTATGACCCCAGAACTGTAATTTAAATCTCTCCTGTGACTCTTCAAAGTAAGAGCTGTTAAAACTTTTCATCTCTTACACAGAGTTGTGCAGCTTAAACCACCAGTTACTTCCCATAATACCATAAAGAGCTTCCCATGATGAGATGATTAGATTGAAATGATTAGATAATTGGATAGAAATTTTACTATAACAAGGGTGTGCAGGGTACAAGATTTCTCACAGATTGCTGTTGCTAATTAACTGCAAATGTTGACTTCCCAGATAATTTCTAAAGATTAGTTTCTCTGAAAAGGATGGGACAACAGCTATGGGTTATTCCTCTAAATGTGGGTGGCATTATTTAAAAAAAAAAAAAAAAAAAAAGGAGCCAGCAATTGTCCCATCCCAGATATACCTGGATTCAGTCCTAGTGATGCACTGAAGCTGCCCTACAAGATCTAAATAAGACAAATATTAGAAAGCTTCTTAATCTAATACCTCCTCACACTTCCTGTCTTTTTTCTATGCAGAAAAAAGTATCAACCCTCTGAAATAATATCAGGAAAATGAAAGTATTTGTTTCTACGTTTAGTCTCGTCCACCAGTGATCCTCCTTCAGATTATGCAGAGAGACGGAATGAGATTTGCCTGCACCGGCTCAGACAGACGCAGGTCAGCTGTTCAAATCATAATATATTTCAGACTTCACAGGCCACGAGATGTTAGATCACCTTCCCCTACCCCTGCAACTGCACCTGGTTGTGTCTTTTCTGTAACAAACTGTAACCCGCGTCCCATTTCATTTCCCTGAGAGCTGATTGGATTTGCGATGGTCGCGCCTTCACACCGTGCCTCGTCTCTGACAGAGCAGCAATCTCTTTAACACTAGCCGATAGATATGATAATGTACACCGGCTTTATTGTCGAGTGACAGAAGGGCGGCACGACACACACACACCATGTGTTCACCACCAGCTTTGCACGGTCCCGCCCTGTTTCTCAGTGCCCTCCTTGTCTAGAGGGGACCCCAGTGCACGCTGAACGCCTCAGGGCACCGACTCTGCCTTTTAATCTTTAAATACTTTAATAACACATTTCTATTTTAGTTCATATGCTTTGAGAGGTTGGTACCTTGTGCCGCAGGGTTCAAATTTATTGTTTATTGTTCGTTTTTATTTTTAGGACAGCTATTGTTGCACTCTTGTCTCCTTGATGCCCTCAAATAACAAAGAAAATCAAAGGACAATAGAGGAATGTGTAGATCACTGATCAAAAATGTTCTGTAATAACTATATTCAAGAGATAATAACACTGAAGCATGGAAATCGAGGATCCCGTGCAATGAAAAATGACCAATATGTGACAGAGTGCTGCTGAGCGATTCTCTGACAGCTATGGACGATCAGCTAATATTTTCTGCTCCATTTCGCAGTCTGTCACATCAAGTGTCACGGCTGTTCCTAACATCAGCACAAAGAATGCATGTAAGAGTTTATTTGCACCTTTAAATGGAAGAAAAAAAATCTTCTCATGAGTTCAGCATTTCTTTTTTCTTTTTTAAATAAGCTGTCCATGAAGTCAATACCTAGAAGAAGGAGATCTCCTTGGCATGGACCAGCTTACCAAGTACTTTATTTCAGTGTAGTAATTAAGGGCCCATTTGGAGTGGTGGTGGCCACCAATGCCCTGGAGGACTTAGATTGGTCTAATTAACTAATATGAACTCTGCTGATTGGGCAGTAAGTAACATAATCACAGCTGATTGGTCAGTAAGCTGCAGGTCACCAGGACAGGCTGAGGGGGACGTTTGGAGGTCCTTCCCGAGCTGCTGGCTGGACTGTGCGGCAGTCTGGAGACTAAATAGATGTCTGTTTGTGTATGTGACTGTAAAATCTCTCTGATTTAGTAGGTCTGATCAAATTATTAAATAGTTCAAGGACATTTTTAAAGCAAAAATGCTAAAATCTGATTTGCATACTACAAAATATTGTTGTTTTTCTGTGGCTAGTCAGACAAAACAAGCAAATGAAATGTGTCAGCCTTTAAAAGTGTAATGACAATGGAGCTAGTGATCAGCAGTTTTATCAATACTGAAAATAATTGTTAGTCACAGCTAACAATCGTCATTGTCAGGCGTGTTGTCAGGTCTTATCACATGCTCTGCAGTTTGTGTTGCATGCCGTTTGATCAGATAACTTCTCATTTATATCGTAATGTTGTTAATTTTACAACACGTTATATCGAACTTTTCTTTTCTAATCAAGACCGGTAATCAGTCAGACCGATGTTTTGGTCCACGCAAAGGTTTGTCAGTGCTGCTTCATTTTCAGGAAGCCCTTCTTTGGATGGTTATGTCAAGACAACATTAAAAACTGCTGTCACTAGAGCTCATGACTCATATTGACATTGACGGCTTCTTGGTCTATTTTCGAAAAGTTTGTCTTTCTTTGTCAATTGAACAAGAAAACAGGCCTCAAACCGAGGTATCAAGAACCCATTTTTGCATTATACCAAAATATTGATAAATTGCATATATCTTGCTGTACTTTTTAAACACCTTGATATATATGTATTTTAATTTCCATTAGTTAACTTTAACCCTTTTTTGCAAATAAATACAGAAACTGTGAATCTGACGTGTCTTTGGGTCACAAATTAAAGTGTCTAACTGCTGTCGCTGTCCTGTGTGCACAGTGTATTCTGGGATCTGTACTGCGCTGCCCCGGACCGGAGGGAGACATGCGAACATTCCAGTGAGGCCAAGGCTTTCCATGACTATGTAAGTGAACTTAACCAACCCTCCCGTGGTGTACAAGTACACACACATCCACCGAGCACACACAATCGTACGGAGAATGTGCATCAGAAAGAAGGGACTATCCTGTCTGAGATAATGCTGCTGGTTCTTGTTTTGACATGTTTGTGTTTCTTACTGTCTGCGTGTCTGGCCTTCCTGGTTGCAGCCTCTGTTTTTGGATGTGACTGACTGTGAGCCACATATCTGAAATACTGTATCATGCTTTTTTTTAAAAAAAAAAAATGCAGCACCTCTGGACACTACTTCTGTATTTTATGGGAAAGCCCTTAGACTCCCATCTTTGAATTTTCTAAATCTAATAGTGTATTCATGGCAACATGCAACATTTCATATGATCTGCACTGATTAGATATATTTTTCCCATCATCTGCCTCAGCAGTGTGCCTCAGCTGGTGGCCACACTTCCTGAAAAATATTCTAGTGAATCTGTCGCTGAGGTTAAAGGTCACTGTACTGTCTGGCTATTTATTGGTCCACTCTTGGCTTCAGTAAAGGTCAAATCACATAAAGCAGCTGGCTGATCTTGCAAGCACATTTACACACACATTTACACACAATTGCCGGCTATGATAGTTGTGGCTACAGAGGATGGCCTGGATGATGAAAGGTCAGGATCTGGGGCCCCGTGACCCTCTCATCTTCTGTAGAGTTAGACCAATAGATCAAACATGCGCGCACACACACACACACACATACACATGCATTTTTTTGAAGGCCTGCAAGCTGCAAGTGACTATTTTCACATATGGACCAAATAGACTTAACCTCCTCAGTTTCTGTCCACTTTTTTTTTTAAATTGGTTTTCTGTTCTTTACCTGGAAGGGTTTTCTCTTTTGGCTTGTCAACACTATAATAAATATTTGCATCATGCTGCGTGGTGTATATTTGAGTAAGGATTACACGGTTGCACGGATGTTGACTGGACAGACTGCTTCAGCTGCGAGATTATGGTTCCACCTGGGCAGAAGTTAAACCTGAAATGGATTAGAGGTTCTGTTCTTGCCATACGCATTTCATTCAGGCTGTTTTAGCTCGTAGCCTGTCACCCATTCAGTTGAACTCTCTTATGAGGTTTGACGGCAAAAGTGTGAGCGCTTGTCAGCTGAACAGATTACATTTGTTGTGCATGTACTACGCATGTCTGTGTGGGCACTAGTTGATGTGTGTATCTTCCTCGCCTTGTCTGCGTGTGTGCATGTGTTGGACCACCATAAGATTAATTACATGGTTAATTAAACCTAGTAGTTAATTAAATCTGACAACTGTGTCTAATTAATCTAAATGCCATATAATTTCCTACACCTTTCTCCAGAGGTAGGCCAGCTGGATACCTGCATGTCAGCTATTTAACGGCTCTGGTTTGACAGTCCTGGTCAATATGTGGCTGAATTTCCAGGCTGAAATTCTGCCAACCTATAGACGTATTTCAAGCAGTCTTTGTTTACATAAATCAAGCCAGCTAAGAGTCCGAATCACTGCTGCTGCAGGGTATTTGACTGGATATACAACATGTAGAGTTAAGCTGCAGTTTAGTAGTTAAAGTACTGAAGTGAATGAGAGATTAAGAGGTATCTTGAGCTTGTTTTTATGAACATAACTTTGTTAGGGCAGGAGGTGGAGAGAAATGGCAGGTGATCTATTGGTGTGTGATAAAGTGGCGTATACATCCTAACGAGGTACTCGATGGGCTTCTGCAGTTCTTATGTCTTCAAAACTGTTTATAGATCCTCTTTATTTACCTTTTGCAGTTCAAGGGCTGAGATGCGCTTTTTTGATCTTCGACCTCACTCAAGTTCAGAAGGTCAGACTGTGTGAACTGTTAGCTTGTGGCTGCTGATTTGCTGGCGTCGCAAGTTTAAAGTGACATTGAGAGTACTATTTGTTATTTTGTGGTTTCACAGTATCATCACATGAAAACATTCCAGATGTGTGTGCGCATGTGAGTGCATCTGTTTTACACATTTCCCTGAATTCTCAAAAAAAAAAAAAGTGCAATCTGTCAGATGCTACTGATGTTGCAGAGATGCACGCAAGATGCAGGAAGCTCTGTGAAAATTCACTTCACTGTGTATACACAAATGCAGAAATACACATTCTTTTTCATCAGATTCATAAAGCCACATTTTACGCATGGTCCTCTTTTATAAATCTTAATCATCGGGAAATTGTAGTCACGTACTCCCTTATTTAATTATTGGCATATAAAATCACTGTTTGCACCTCAAGTTATTGGACACGGCAATTAAAAGAAAAGCAAGGAAGAAGTGCAATTTCACAGAATGTGAAACTGAGACACTCACTAGAGAAGTGGAGAAAAGAAAATATGTCTGCCTGGTGGTTTCAAATCTGTAATCATGAATGGAAGAAAACTACTGAAATAAAAAAGTAACGCAGGTTATCAGCTTGGCAAGTTTAAAGGACCATAGCAGAGGGGGAAAGGAAATGACCAGAATACAAATAAGAGACAAAAAAGCATCAGTTCACACAAGGAAAGCAGGCTATTAACCACAGCTGCGGCTATTTATGGCACCTGCAATTAATTTAGTGTATGCTATGAAGAGAACATTTTCCATATCAACATAGGTAGGGGTATTTGTAGATAGAGATAATTATGAGAAGCAATGTAGACTATGTGAAATTGGCTGTTTTTTATTTTATGTTTTAAGTCTGTCTTGCCATAGTTCTTATCTCCACTGTAACAGACTCGACAACAACTCGTGTAAGTATGGTCTTAAGTATACAGGAGTTTCACACATTCTCACCTCATGCTTTTCTTAAGTAAGTACTCTCACTTTTCACCTTTGCTTTCACTACCCAGTCACATGTAGGCTTAAAAACTGCTTAGTTAGGTTTAGGGGAAAAAAATTAGTCTGGGTTAGAATATCGTCCCTTTTACAACATTAACCCTCCCAGACCTGTGCTGAGTGTTTAAATGTTTTACAGGCCTTCATATGTGCTGAGTTGGGAGTGAGACTTTGACAGATGAATATGCTTGAAAATTCAGACCAACAGGCCAAACCTCTGGATCCCCCCTAGAAAATAAAAAAAGTTGTCTGAAAATTATTGTGGAGTCTTTACCTCCCGATATAAACTGCCTTGAGATGACCATGTTTTGTGATTTGGTGCTATATGAATAAAATTGGACTGAGTTGAATTGGGGAAAAAAGTGTTCTTTTGGCTTGAGGACTCGGGAGCCTCCGGCTACTTTATTACAAGAAAACTATAAATTGTACTTCCTTTGATTTTGCGATCAGAGATGCAGAATTGTTTTGACTTAACAGTCAGCAGCAAAGAATGATAATAAAGTGGGTGTGCTTGCATAGAGGGTGTGGCACAAGCTCTGACAAAGCTAAAATGCATGAGAAGGTGTGAGCGAGCACATGTGCTATTGTGACTGTTACCGTGTGTGTTTGTGCACTTGTGTGACGGAGAGAGAGAGTGAGTGTCAGGGTCGAGGCGTGTGAATCCCCAGGGTGATGAGGGGTCTGTCTGTCTCTGATTAACTCTGGCTCCTTCGTCCCCGCAGACCGACGGCCTGATCAAGTCTCTATCACGGCCCCTTGCTGATAACAGCTCCCTCATTCCCCAGAGTCCACCTGGATCACAGAGTGAAAAACAACACGGCTCCCGAGAGTCGCACGCTCACTCTGTATGTTGCTCAGCAGGAATAGTGAAGGGAAAGTGTGCAAGATAAACCAGAATTGGTTTTGTTTTTATTAATGTTTCTTTTTACATATAATTTGTGGTCTCTCTGGCCTCTATGCTGTCATGATAACACTGAAAAAATATCAGCGAAGTGCCATAAAATTGATTTCTAGAAATACAGTTTGCTTATTTGTTTCCTCAAACTAATTTGGTTTCCAGGCAACATTGAGCTGGAGCATAGTCTTAGTGGCAGATTTGGTTTGGCTCAGACTCAGTTTTGGCTGCAATTTGGCCTGATTTTTGGAGGCACCCCTCACTCAGCCCTGTCCTGCTGGCCCCCTCTGAGAGCAATGATGTAGACTTTGTGGACTCTCCAGTTTGGGAAAGATAATGGAATATAAAGCTGCCAACCCTCAGATCCTGGGGACTGGTTGACAGCTAATCCAGGGGAATGTGGTGGGATTGGAGCCCTGGACTCACTCCCAGAACTGGAGGCCTCTCGACTTAGCAGGGAGAAGCTCGTTGGTTTCACCCTTGAATGGTGAATCTGCTATCATAGACACTCACACGTAGGCACTCCCCACTTGCAGCAATGCTTGTGTGCATATCCAGCTCCCACACACTCTTATGCAAATGAATACACACACTCAAAGTAAGCAAGATGACGCTGTATCATGAAGAGCTGGAAGAGCCTGATGTCTTGTACCTCTGGAAAGTAATTTAAGTGTTCACTCTTGTCGTCTTAATTGTTGGAATTGTGTTTCTGTCCTTCCTCTTCACATTGCCCTTTAATCATGTTTATTTCCTAAAAGAGATCCACACATCTTATGGTCCTCTTCTGCTGGCATCCTGGATGTACCTCAAAAGAGCACTTTGTTGAGGAAATGTGTTTGATTATAAGAACATGGCACGTCTTTAGTAACTGAATCTAATGATTAAAGCACGCAAGCTTTGTGATGAAGAAAGCATACATATTGACGAGCAAGCAGGCACGCTTGCTCTCACACACGCGCACACACATTGTTGTGCACATTAAAGTCAGTAGAAGAAGTGAGTCTCTGCCTTCTCCATCTCAGACACACGTGCATGCATTTGCAATCACAGACAAACAGTCTTTCAGGAAGTGATACACTCAGCCTTGTTGCAGACATTTTGCTTTGCCCCAGCCAGAGGTCGCAACCCCAAACATCTGCGATTCATGGCAATCTGGGTTCACTGCCTGCGGAGTGACACAGATTTAGTGCCACAAGTGCGTCATTCACATCGCAGTGCTTCACTGACTCCACTCAGCTCTTGGCTTACTGATGCAAACTGTCATGATAATGGCTGAGATGGAGGAGTCAAATATGGGGATTCAGCTTTGAACATTTCACCTTATCCCAAAATAGACCGCATTAAGAAAACCATCATGAGTGCACTTGTGAATGTGATAAGGAGCTGGAACATTACTTGTGTAGTTGATTGTTTGATCAACAGAAAATCTGTGTTTTTTAAAAATCCAATCAATCACTGATCTTGGACTTTCAAAGTTGAGGATTTTTTTTTAAGATCATTGAAACTTCAATATTTTGGGATTTCTTTTTTTTTTTTGGAGTTTTTGATTTTTGTCTTCACAAAAGGACCAATTTTAAAATGCCACACGAGCCTCGGTGAAATTGTGAATTCAGATATTGTGAAATAATTGTCATTATTTCCAGTTTGTCTGCTAATTATATTCTTGATTAATCGAAAAAAGTCAGAAAATATCCCCCACTAACGTTTTTCAGAGACCAAGCAGACATTACAAATGTCTTTTGTTTGACAAATAACCCAAAACATCAAAAACATTACATTGCCATTTGTGAAATGCTTCAAATGTTTATCATATTTACTTTTATTAAAAGAGTAACAGATTATCAAAATAGTATATTTTATGTCAGTTGACCATCTGATTGATGAATTAAATTTTTTTTCTGCTCTAAATTGAGTGATTAAAAAAAAAAACAGTAGGAAAATAAGTGCTGCAGCCCTAATCTGATCTGTTCCCAGCATGCCATTTGCAGACTGTAGATAGATGGAGATGCGGTGTTGGCTGTTGCCTGGGTATTCTTTGAGAGGGTTAAACATTTGTTAGTCTTGACCACAGTAACAGGTGGCACAAGGGGAGGAGCTGCACTCTGTAAACAACCGTTGATGGCCAAGCCTTTGTCTGGACTCTGTGTGGGATTTTTTTTTTTATCACTGCTACTCACTATGTTGCCTTACCAGGTGCTCACTTGCCATTTTTTTTAAAGCCACATGTATGCATAAAACCTTCCTTCCCTTTCAAAGCGGTCTTTGTCCCTGTCCATTTTTTTTATATGAAATTTACTCATCCTGCACCGTTTTTCCTGCTTCAGTTCCTCTCAGGTCTTTTTCACCGCCAACACCCCCTTCACCATCCTCCAGCCCCCTCCTGCCGTGCTTTCTTTCCTTTCCTCTCTGTTCCACGCGCTTTCTTATTCCTCCCCCTCTCTCCTTTGCCGCCTTCCCTCCACCCTCCCTCCCTCTCACAGGAGATTGATTGGGTAATCTGGCTGGGTGCCAGCAGTGCCCGCTTCCTTGCTCGGGGGAAGGAGAGAAGCGGGGGCGACATGACGACATGCAGGAATAATAATAACATCCATAATATAAGCAGAGTAGGTATGGATGGAAGGATGAGGATAGAAAGAGAGAGAGAGAGAGAGAGAGAGAGAGAGAGAGCAGAGGAATGGAGTCTGCGTTGGCACAGCGATATCTTCTTCATACAGATTCTGCTGGCTGTTTTCAGTTTAAATATAGCCTTCACACCAACAGCATGCCACAACATTGTGTCTCCATTCCTGTCCGTCTCTGTCTTTTCTACCTTTCTGCCACCGCCACCACCTCCTCTGTTCACGCCTATGTCGTCTTTTAATATCAAACAGTGCGTGGAGTGCAGGCTGCAGGCAGACGGGCGCTGAGCGAGAGGACGCCGTCTTTGTGTGCCGTTGTTTACCGTTGTTGCAGTCTAAATGAAAAAGGCCAGTCGGCTCCTCTGTCTGTGTATACCTTTCGCTATCTGAGGAAGGCAGCAAAGCCTGAAAGTGCTGCCCTCAAGCTGTGTGTGTGTTCGGCTGGAGGTCTGCAAGTGACAGAAGCAGAAGATCAAATATTGCTTATGATTCCCTTCCTTGCAGGTTCATTCTGGGCAAGCTTAAGCTGAGCTGTGGTTTAGCATTTGATCTCGTCTATGGAAGCACAAGCTACTGGATCTGTGTTTGACAGAGACAGACACAGATGTGGACAGATGAAGATGACAATCCAGGGATGGAGACAGAAAGACACGTGACGGAGGGGACAAGAGAAGCAGAGGCGGAAAGCAAGAGAGAGTTGGAGAAGGAGGGGAGGGGATGTTTCTGTGTAGGAAGAATGAGGTATATGAAGGCACAGGGGACTCTTTTGAAGTCTGCATGTTTCGTAGTTTATTTGAGTTTTGGTACTAGCTATGCATTGCATCCTGTTAGCCAGAGCAGCGTTAATGCCATCAATCTGCCTGCACAAAGTTATTGTTGAAGCCAAGCCCTGCAGCGTATACTTTCCCTCCTTGCATGCAGATTTCCAACCCAGTCCCATTTAATTTCCCTAACCCAGTTACCCATGAATACCCTCTTAGTTGCAACATCATCATCCATAAAATTTAAACAAATGCTTTAAATGAATACTACATTCAGGGGAATAGTGAAAACTCCTTGGGGCATTTGTTTATCTCTCCCAATGAAACTAGGGATGAACGCTGCCAATTCTCCTTCACTTTAGTCATTTTCAGGAAACAAATTATGGCTCAATAATTAAAAAAAAGCAGCATTCATCACTTGTTTGCCCTCGACTGTAACCAGTTTACTGTGGAGAACTGAAGTAAGCAATTTGTCAGGGGGTTGGAAGTTTGAGGGCGACCTTCCATGCTGGAGGTGTCTGTGATGCTTCTCTTGGCAAGCCTGCATCACACACACACACACACACGAGTGGGTATACACATACACACACTCAAACAAAGACACAAACACACACTCCCTCCCCTCTTTCTCACCATCTTTGAAGCTCCCTGACACTGGTGACTTCCAAACCACATCCACTTATCCATTTATCCATTGTGTAAAAACACACTGTCCGGTGCAAAACGGCATAAATTACTGCAATTATGATGCTTCTGCTGTCTTTGTTTCTGCTTACTTTGAACTTTCTTTTGGCAGACTGCTCTGACTTTGTGTTTTTATGACTTTCTGTCCTAAGTCTCAGAGGAGAGGGCAGAACAACCTGGTATAAGGTTGTAAGAGTGTGTGGTTACTGTGGATTTCACTGTTTCACTAAGTTAATCTCTTCAAAGTGAAATGACTCTGTTGGTCTGTAGTCTGCTTTCCCAGCTGTGGCGCTCCCCGTTCTCTCCTCCCAGAGAAAACCTTGGAGCAGTGCATTACTGCCGTTCCTCATTAGGTCTAAAACACTGACGATGGTTGCAAGGATTGTCAGACCAGGGAGTGAAACCTATCTTTAAACATACACTCCTGTTGGTTTAACTGGGAGTTGAGAAGCCGTTTCCTTCTTTTAACCAAGATTTGTAATTAAGTCAGCTTACACCAGAGCAGCTGTAAGCTAGAAAAGTTTGATTTTAAAGTTCAAAGTAGGTGACAACAAGGGAGCCCAGTCAAGATAATTTATTAAACATAAACTAACCAAGAGACAAAGATGCCAAATAGGTTGGTGCCAGGTGAAGGGGCCAGCTTTTATAGCCTGGAAGGCACAGGTGAGCTGTATGATCTGGTGAACCTCCCATGCAAGCCATTTACCAATAATAGCAGTCCAGAAGTTCCTTGAGACAGTGGGAGGGTTGTCACACATGTTTGGCAAACTGTGCAAATGTGCGTTAAATGGAACTGGGGGGTTGTGTTTAGGTGTGTGAGGACATATAAAGATAATGGACCATTAAGATATTTCAGGTTAAAGATAAGATGACATACGCTTGACAACAATCCACAAGTAAAGAAAGCAACCCAGGTTATATAAGGGATAAATAGTGATATCTTTCATAAGATACAGAGTTTTGTGAAGCAATCACAAGGGCAGGTCTGCTTTCAAAAATCAGTTTCTCTTAACTGCTCATAGCATTTGCATCTTTTCTTTAAACTGCACTGTCCTTTACTATCCTGTCTTTGAATGATGTTCAGTTATTGCCTTTTAGGTGAATAGAAATCAAATACAGTTTTTTTAATTCAACCTAGAAATGAAAATAAAAAAGGTCATGCTTAAAAAAAATAAAATGCACGGCCATTGCTTGAAATGAAACATTTTTATGAATTCAGATCATCACTTGTCTGAATTGAGGTGGGTGGAAAGTCTATGTTCAGTGTTTGTTGCCCAACGACAAAACCCTCCCTGAATCTAAAAGTCAGGAAAAGTTGCCGTCCTGAGTGCTTTGTGTTTGAGTCTTTGTAGATTCCAGAGCCTCCTCACTAAATGCTTTTTGATACCAACTAGTAGTTTTATAAATTTAAGGTGTTTTTACCCATGCTGGTGCCACCACAGAACACAGTGTTCATGGTTGTTGCCACTGATAGCTGTGTTTGATCCCTTGAAAGTTAAAACACTAAAAAAAAGTTAGAAACCAGTGTAACTTTTAGATTACCTGAGCTATTAGTTGTTTTTTCAGTGACCAGCATTCAGCTGTTCACCTCAAACTAACATGAGTGTTTGCAGCAAGAACGGGGGCCACTGGCTTGTTTCAATTTGTTAAAATGCTTTGAGGAATTAACAGTTATAAATAATTAAAGATGACTGTGGCAACTTTCAGAGGAAGTATCTTCAGTTCACGTTCTCCCTCAAGTTAGTCTTTTTTCTATTGGACACTTTGGAGTCTCGTTCTTTTAAACATTGTAGCAATCACTTTTCTAAAAGTCGCTCATCTTTTTTTTCTTTCTTTTTTTTTATATCTCTGTCGACCCTGACATCCCTCCTCTTTCACACACACACAGACACACTGTCTATCCTGCCCTTTCTCCTTTGCCTCTGCCTCTCTTTGTAGCAGTGGGCAGGCTTGTAGCTGGCAGACATTGCAGCTTGGCACAGTGTGTCCCTGGAACTCTGTGTGTGTGTGTGTGTGTGTGTGTGTGTGTGTGTGTGTGTGTGTGTGTGTGTGTGTGTGGCGTGTGTGTGTCTGCTCTCTCATACTGCTCTGCCAGTCCACCAGTCTCAAGTACCAGCTGGGCACCCAAACTCACAACCAAAATAAACTGGCGGCCCTAAGCCCGTGTGTGTGTGTGTGTGTGTGTGTGCATCCACGTGTTCGTGTGTGTGTGTGATGCCGATTGGACACCCTTCTTATTAAGTCTCATTGAAGCGAGGGGTGACACAAACACAGACCTTCCTCAGATGAATGCCTGAGATGTTCGCCTGTCTCAACTTTGCATTACAGTGAGGCCCTCCCTGCTAGGATTAAAGACTAAAACAATTACAAAGCCTTATTTGCAATTTAAATTCTCCCAAATGCAGACTTAATCCCCATTTTCCAAAGGCAGCAATACTGAGAGGCGGAATAAATGTGTGAGAGAGATCCAATTCAAGCCTCTGTTGGGGTTTCTGTTGCTAAAATAACACTTATAAGTTATAGGGGGGGATAATGAATGTGCTTTGAGTTGGTTGAGTTATGTTTGGAGAACAGTTTACTTCTGTTAAAAGCTCGTCTTTGTAATGACGGGATGAATGTTGCGGAATCAGCAGGGGGGTCGATTTTTTTCATTTTTCTTCTGCCATTTGCGCAGGGAGATGTCTTCACATCATCAGAAATATTTCCGTTTATGTTGTTTGCATTTAGAAATTCACATGTGCATGTGTTAAGGTGTCCTGATAGCAGGAGTCACAGCATGCATGCTTTACTGCTGCTCAGGGTGTATTTACAGACAGTGACTTTAATGCAGTGTAATGATTATTTTTATTCCAGGTACTTCGGCAGCCAGTTCGCTCTGAGTGGAATGACTCCCCATTGGCCCACTGATTACCTCTGTAGCTGCTGCCACACCTGGCTCCTTCAGCTTTCCTCTCGCCCTCCC
Organism: Pterophyllum scalare; assembly: GCA_024447675.2. NCBI lineage: Eukaryota > Metazoa > Chordata > Actinopteri > Cichliformes > Cichlidae > Pterophyllum > Pterophyllum scalare. The sequence continues at coordinate 20,045 of JAMQGT020002176.1, read as the reverse complement.
CCTTTTATTACTACACCTTCATCTGTTCCTTCCTCCCTCTCTCTGTCTCAGTACACCTTTACTAATACAACAGTAAGCTGCACCTTCTTTTTATTAGGCTGCTTCTATGATACAACTTCTGTATCAACTCTTTATCTCTTTTGGTCTTCCCTCTCTCAAGCATTACACTTGTAATGCTATAGATGAGTAATAAATAAATTTATATATATATATATATATATATATATATATATATGCTCTTTCTACTGTAGGATGTAAGTTGGATCTCCAGAGATATACATGCTGCAGGTGTTAAGTTTTATATTTTTATGTATGTAAGTGTGTAAATTAGAGAGAAGCAGGTAGTTATTGTGGTCAGTTTATTAGATGCAAATTGGGAAACAACAACAACAAATAATACTTATTAAAATTAAAAACGTGTTTATTCCAGTCTGTGCACATTTGCTGTTTATTTTTACGTCTCAGGCTGCTTTGAATTTCTGCTGCCGTTTTCACACATGAACTCTGGACAATGTCGGGAGAAATCGTTACAGTTTTTCACTGTGAATTCACAATTACCAGGAATATCCTCACATTTGCTCGACTGGACATTAGACTTTGTATCAGAGGGCTGTCCACTCTGTTTGGTAAAGTCTCAGAATTCAGCACTGCAGTGCATGTGTGAAAATTAGCTAGAAATGTGCAGGACTCTAAATATACCCAACATGCTTTTTTCATGTTCCTTTAAGACTTTCTGCATCAGTTATGCTGAAAACCTGTTGTTACGGTGCCTTCTGGTTAGTTTACTTTAAGTTACACTTTCCAACCAAGCCTGTGTTCCTCCTTTATTTTTTTCTCTCAAAGAGAAATGCTGATATATTCATGATTATTAAAGGGCAGTAAATAGCTTTAAGAACATCATGTATATGAGTGGATCATTATGTGTGTAGAAAGAGAGACCCTTCACAATTTGATGCCATTTATTTCTTTGCGTCCTTGTTCAGATTACACAGTTTGAAGTCAGCATGTTCCCATTTTCTGGTTGTGGCCATTTTATAAGGTCAAGTTTTGTCTTTTAATTTGGTGTCTTCCTCTTCTGCTTTTCATTTGAGCCCAGATCTCTTGCTCTCCTTCTGCTTGTCCTCTTCTCCCAGTTCCTCTATCAGACACTCTCAAGGTTTTTCCCTTTTTCACTTAAAGAAGAGGAAAGGAGCTTTTCCGAGGAACTACAGCATTAACCATTGGCTCAATACTATTTTAGATTGTACTCCTTCATTAGATACAGGTAGAAAGCTTGATTTGTAGATGTTCCTTTGAGTTATGCATCTAATAATAACCTGCCTTGGCTAATGGAAATCTCTAAATTAGTTGTAATGAGTTAGTATTCACTGGAACTATTTCAGTTTTACATTAAAAATCTTTTTTTTTTTTTTTTTTGGCAGATCTTGAAACACTCAAGTGATTTCTTTCCATTCATAATTGCAAACAAAGAAAAAACGAAACAACCTTGAACTGAATGTTTTAGTACCCGCTCCACCTCGCTCATTTGTTTAGCAATGTCACTGTGATTCCTCTTCTAAAAACAACTTTGGCAGATTTAAGGACAGATATTGTTGTTTATTGTGTAGACTGTAAAACACTGATTTTGTGTGTGTGTGCGTGTGTGTGTGAATGATACAGATGACTTTGAATTAATTTGTTGTCTGTTAAGATTTTTTTTAATTGACAAAACGATAAAATTAAAGGGAGGCTGTTATGCTTTTTTTATATTTCCCGCAATATATACTGTTAAAATGGTGGTGGCTCATGATAAACATGGATAAAGTTTCAAATAAAGAGGTCAGACAGACTGCTCTGAACTCCCAGTTTCAGACATCATTTTCTACTCTTGGCTCTGTATGATGTCAGTAAGAGTGAATTTCCTGAAATGATCATCTCAGGCACGCTAACTGTGAGTTCAGCCACCCACCTGTTGTTCAGTCCTCGCTTCTGTGTGGGGCAGCCAATCAGAAGAAAGTTGGCTTAAAGGTGCCTTTAAAAAAAGAAGAGCCAAAAGTGCTTATTTGTGACAACTGTTGAACTGAGAGGCAGCACCAAGTCCCAGTATAACATGAATAAGGATTATTTTCGAACTGCAAACTGAGAGCTGAAAATGCATGTTATACACTTTAATGACAAAAGTATTCACTCATCTACCTTCACACACATATGAACTTGAGTGACATCCCCTTCTTAATCCATAGGGTTTCATATGATGTCAGCCCACCCTTTTGCACCTATAACTGCAAGTCTTCTGGGAAGGCTTTGGAAGGCACTAGGTTTGAGCTAATCTGAAGGCCACATGAAGTTTGGAGGTCTGTAGAGTTTGACTGTGCAGAAAGCTTGGCGGCCTCTGTGTACAAGAGCCTCTGCATCCGCTGACCCCACTCTGTGATTTTATGTGGTCTGCCGCTTCGTGGCTGAGGTGCTATCGTACCCAATCGCTTCCACTTTGTTATAATACCACTAACAGTTGAATGTGGAATATTTAGTAGCGAAGAAATTTCATGACTGGACTGGCATCCTGTCACAGTATCACGCTGGAATTTACTGAGCTCTTTTGCCCATTCTTTGACAAATGTTTCTAGAAGCAGTCTGCATGTCTAGGTGCTTGGGTTTAATACACCTGTGGCCATGAAAGTGATTGGAACACCTGAATTTACTGGTTTGGATGGCTGAGTGAATCCTTGTGGCAATATAGTGTAGGTCCCCTTCAAAGACTGTGTCTCTTTATAATGTAAACAGTTACACATGCAGTGCAACAGTTTTAATGCAAATGTATAAGTCAGACATCCCTAAATGTTCATATTAGCTTGTTCTTGCTGTCTTAAACCTGTATTTTTGTAGAAGCTGCTAATAGCTTGGCCTCAGATTATGGATTGTAGGAATGATTAAAATGTTATCAAAAATACCATGAAAATAGGAGGAAATGCCTGTCCATGCTTATTTACAGTAGACATCGATTTACTGCACAAGGACAGTCAAATCTCAGACAGAATCGAACGTCTCCAACAGATATATAAAGAGTTTGTTATTAAAGGGGACTTTTGGAGAGAGAATGTATCATTGTGAAGATTTTCTGTGCCATCTCTGCTCATACTGATGTTCACGTTTCTCTGCTTGCCACACCTAGAGCTTTTTAGGGCTGCATTATTTACAGTAAACACAATAGAACAAAAAAAAATATTAGTAGTATGTTTGTCTGTTTGTGCATATGCGAATGTGCCTGTTTGTGGTTCCCCCGAAATCAGAGCAGACCGTGCCCCTGCTGCTGTTTAGGGTTAATTCTTCTGAGAGAGCCGGAAAATCCAAAAATCCACATCATGTACTTAGCAACAACGGCAACGTGTGAACTTCCAACCTCGACTGAGCTGTCTGGATGTAAGCCTTCAGATCAGTTATTTATATCTCCCATGATTAAGTTCAGTGGATAAATAGGGCAGCACATCTGTTTCATTATTGACTGGATGCTTGGACTTACTTAAGCTTCAGCTTGTGTTCATGGATCCATGTGTGCATGCAAAAAGACCAAGAGTTGCACAGGGATGTGCACAAGTGTTCCTCCTCTTATGTGTCCTGCCTGCTCTTTCAGATTTTTTTTTTTTTTAACACCACATCAGATCTTTACTGTAAAAAGTGACATTTGGACCAGAGATCCACTACACTGCACTGCATTGCACTCTGTTGCACTCTGAAAAGGTCAGCTTTCATTGAAGGAGTGTGTGGGACCAGCCATTGCTTTGTGAGTGTGAGAGAGAAAAGAGAGGACTTTCTTTTCAATAGTTGGGCCAGTTCAGTTTGCTTGGATAAACTACACTGTAGATTCCTGCTTTGTGTCGACACGGTGTAGACAATCGCCAGAGTTGTTCTCTGTCTTTAAGAAAAGCAGTTCTGCACTGTGCTGATCTGAACTGCTCTCTTCCGTGCTGAACTGTTCTGTTGGATGCTGTAATCTCTTCAGTGCATGGCCAGATTACTGTCTGTTCCATATTGTTTGGTGGCGGGCTGCAGGATGGAGAGATGGCAGGAGGAGGGGAGAAAGAGAGGGATGGAGGAGGCTCTGCTCTGCTCTGATCTGTTGCTGCATAAGGAAGATTACCTTTTTATTTATGTATCCATCTGGACATTTGCTATATTTGGTTGTTTGTCCAGTCTGACATACTGTAGGAATCTTCTGAGATTTTAATCTAAATAAATAAAGGCAGAGATTAGACATAAGTGTTATTTCCCAGAAGTTGTGAAACAAATGACTAAATCACAGTGTAATTTAATTGCGATTAGATAGTATTAAAATACTGTAAATGTTAGATTCTCATCATGAGTAATACTATTAATTTATTATGCTATTAATCTAGAAATGATTTTCAGAAACTGAATGATTTTCAGCAAAGAAAAATGAAGAAATTTGAGTGTTCATTGTGGCCCGCCACCCCACCCCTTCCATGCGTCTTCCTCTCCATCTCTTTCTGTCTCCTGTGCACTCCATGCAGAAATGATTTCCATTCCTGCTGAATTAATGAGGTTCTGCTGAACTGAGAAAAGGCAAGGGGAGTGAGTACACACAAAGGCACACACATGCACAACCAGAAGCAAGCTGGTAGACACACACACACACACACACACACTCACAGATACTATATCCACTGCTGAAACCATATTTAAGTCTGCATTCGCACTCGCGTGCAGACAGTGATTCACCGAGGCTCGGACACTTTTTGGCTTATTCTTTATTTATTTATTTATTTTGCTCTCTTCTTAACTCAATCTGTTTTTTTGTTGTTTTTTTTCCAAGTAAATTTCAGGAAATAAATAAAAGCGTCCAACAACAATCACAAATAAAGCTGAGGTTCAGTAAAATTTGCATGCCTGCATATCCTCCAGTGCAGGCACTACAGTGCACACAGTACGCACACCCATGAACATATACACACAAATATGAGTCAGGCCCCAGAGCTGGGCCCAGTCACCATGGTAACACACTTCTGTGTGTATTAAACACTACAGTGATTTGGGGCTGTTGTATGTCCCTACCACATCCTCACCCAAACACGTAAATGTAGGTGCAGGTTGCCCTCACTCACTCCATGGCAGCTTCTGTATCAGCTTTGGCTGAAGTCACTTTGTATATAAGTCTCATACACAACACAGACTGATAGACACAAAGCTGTCTTCCCAACCAGAGGCCTGATGAGCTGACAGCAGGCTCAAGTCTGGTTCATGCATTGTAAACAGAGACAGTGGAAGCACGTGAAGGAGCGTGCAGTCAAAAGGATGTAATTGCGGTACAAGCGGCTGCTGTTTTGTGCCAGCTTCTGCGCCACTTGAAAGCTCCGTCAGGGATCAGCTGAACAAAGACGAGTAGAAAGTGCTGGCTGATTTTGGTGAGATTTTTCCTTTTGGAGCCTATTTCTCCACCCAGTTGATGTGTGGAGTTTTCAGGTTTGCCGCCTTCGTGGGAAATGCCAGAATAGTGAACATGGGCCACCTCCAACCGCAAATGATGCTTGAGACCACCTTTAAGGAGCGCCAGCGCGATTCGACTGACATTATGCAGACTGGGCGTTCTTTCTTTCAGTCTTTCTTGTTTCCCCCCCTTTTTTTTCTGGCTTCTTTACTTGCTTTCTTCATTAAATGCACATGATCGTGCACATTCAGCCACACACACTAAAAAAAAAAGCGACCTCGCTCCTTCTCCCCTCTCTCGCTGTCTCAGTGTTTTTCTTTCCCATTTATCATCACTGAAGCAAAGGAACCAATTCCAATTTCATGTTTTCATTCCATTCCTCTATTTTACTTATTTTTTTTCACCCCTCCTCTCTATTTTGATCTCAGGCAACCAGTCAGCAGTCAATAATCTGTTAAATAGCATTGATCGCCACCATTTAGTTTCCTGGCCAGCTACTTAGGTTATAAAGCTGATCAATGGCTTTGAATAGGAACCACCTAGATAGTGGATTGACTGCTGGGACGCGCGCCGCAATCATATCATTTGTCTTCATTTGCTGTTCAATTATTTGTCGTAATGGCTGCTGTCAAAAACAGCTTCATGCTGGCCCACAATGGCACACTGAGCCTCAAACTGTAGAGAGCTCGCTGTGCCAGCGTGCCCGATGCGCTCAGCTCACCTTGACTCTGCCCCTCCCCCTCTGCCTCTCTTACTTACACTGCTGCTTTCTGACAACAGAGGAAAGACGTTAGGTAGTAAACTACATGAGAGGAGCGGTTTCACATGTTGAAATGGGTATGGGACCGTGCGTGTGTTTGGGGGGAGGGTCATGGGGGCTTCAGTGAGTGTGATCTCTGAGTGCATGCAGATGGTGCCCATGGATGGATGTGTCGATGAAGCCTGACCCAGACTGGACTTCCTCTTCCCAAGAGCCCCTTCCTGAATTCATTAATCACTTCTTGTATGACACTGCTGTGCGTGTGTGTGTGAGTATACATGTGTGTGACTTCAGATTTGTACTTTTTAGGGTTTGGGGTTTTTTTTCTTCTTTTGATTGTGTTTCAGAAAGATTTGCAACATAGTACAACAACTTCTGTAGAGTAAGCGGTATAACTTAAACTAAAAATACAACTTCTTGGTAATGCGTATAAAATACATTATAATTTTGTAAGCTCTTGGGAATAATCAGACTTTTGCAAACATTTTCCCAGCTATGACACTGAAAGTTTGCTGTACAAAAGTGTGATTAGTTAATAGTACCTAATATATACATAAATATTGCCGTGACCTACAGTACCAAACTAATCATAATGTGTGGAAATCACTAGTCAGGAAAATGTTTTGTCATTCTCCCAGGCCATATTTCAACATTAAAGAACCTTTAGCTTTATTGCTCCTTTTTAGGGTTTAATTGTACTTTTATTGCCGGGGCATCCCCACCCTTATTCACATCTTTCCACTCAGCCTCATCTGGCACCAACTTCCCTCCAACTCTTTACTACTGTACCACTCTCTTTAAATCTCTGTCTTTCTGTCTGCCTCTTTTCTTTTCTTTCTTCTACCTCCCCTGGTTTTATTGGAGAAGGAGTGTCCCCCTCCCCCCTGCTTGTTTGAAGTGGCCTACTCATATATCACAGCCTTTCCTCGCAGGATATCCTCCCTCTTCCTGCCTCTCCCTCTCTTTCTCTCTGTCTCCCCTGTTCCCTCCCTCTCTGGAGTCATTAACGGAGGGGTCAGTTAGGGTGTGTGGGATGGGAATACCTGTTAACTCTATTTCTTTTCTACACTTTAACACTTTTTCCCATATACTCAGTGGACATGCTCCCACACACACAGGACAGTAATGGTAAATGTCTGCTCAGAGGAGCTCAGCATGACATGATTCAGAGCTGGTTTGAATAGAGTATTGAGTAGATAGCAGTGGGGAGCTTTGACTTACCTGAAGAGCTTATCTCTTTATGGGATGTGAACAAATATCAGGTTGACTGATTTTACTAAACTGCCTGGTAAACATTTAACATCAGCCACCTCCTGACAAATATTCTGTAGGTCCCTCAGTTGCCTCCAAGGAGCCTATCAGGGTTTGGAATCAGGACCTGTGGATGTGTCTTGTGTTATCTGGCACAAGGATGTTGCCAGTAGATCCTTTTGGGTTCTGTGGGGGTTGAGTGTGGGCAGCTGTGGCCCTGAAGGTTGAGCAGGTTGGTGATTGAACCACAAACCTTCCAACTGGTAGCCAGCTATCAATTGGAAGGCTACTCCAGTCTACACGTCAAAGTGTCCTTAGGAAAGATACTGAACCCCGAGTTACCCCGGCACATTCAACAGTGTGTGAATGCTAGATAAAGGTAAGGGAAAAAGGCTAGCAAGAAGTCCTTATATTAATGTGTGAGTGAATGGGTGAATAAGGCTCATGGTAGAAAGCACTTTGAGTGGTCAAATAGAGTAGAAAAGCGCTATGTAAGTTCCAGTCCAGACCATTTAGTTTGAGCTCATTTCAGGTGATTACACAGAGATCTGAGAGGAGTTTAAAGGCTAGGCTAACACCTTTAAAACTTTGGCATGTTCCACTAGCAGCAGTGGTGTATATATAAAAGTGACATCCAAATAAATTCAGTGATGCCAATTTTCCCAGTATAAGATTTTATTGTAAAGAGATCATCCACTTTATTCACTCCACTTGTTTTAATGTTGCGGTAGATCATTTCCCGAAAAGCACATTACTGTAAAATATGAAGTGTTGTAAACACTAATTCATACTTTTTTTTTTAACTTCCCACATTCAGACTGAAGTCCAGACTAATTTTGCATTCATACTTTACTCTTGTGTCTTGAGATTGACTGCATTTACATGCAATTGGACTTTAACTGGAGGCTTGCAATGCACTGATTATTGAAACTGTCATGTACACAAATTGACTTGTTTATCTTGTTTGCATCAGAGTTATAATTGTAGTTTAACTTGATTAACAGGGCTGAGATGCTCATTGAGATGATCATCAGTGTTTCAAATTACTCATTGCATTTGTTCTTGTGTTTTCTCGTGTTCCTTTAATTCTGCACAGACACTGCAGCAGTCACAGTTTAATCCAGTGCAGAGTGGTTTGAAAGAAAAAGAACGGTTTAGCCTTTCGTGCATGGAGGGTTTGTTTTTGCACCTAACATCTGAAGTAATGTAGCTTTCATAAAACCACTGTGTAAAATGATCTCTTTAAGAAAGAACAAATACTTGCAAAGGTAATCTTTACCATACTCATCAGTTTATAAGGTAGTGATAAATCAATGTTTCCCTTTCTCCTGAGTGGCTGAAAAAAGCCCATTATATTTTAATATTTGTGCTGCAGGGTTCAAATCCAGATGATTTTTTAACATAAGAAAATGTGTGCCAGAATGTTTTGTCAATATATTTATTGATGAACTGACCATTCATAATCTTTTACAACTCAAAAAAAAAAAACAACATTTCCAGCCTCATTGACTCATTTCATTCTTATTGTTTGATATGTCTGATACTTCTGATGAGATTTGAACAGAAGATGAGGCAATGGCACATTTTGCCACACGTCTCCCACATTTTCATTATTCCAGTGCTTGGCCCAAATGCGGGGGTGCAGCAGCTCCAGGTCAGGACAAAATGATGGGAAGGACTTGGTCTTAATTGGCCATGAGGGGAACTGTGTCATTTCCTACAAATTTTACACAAAACAAATTTCATCATTACACCAGTACGAGGGCGTACTTCAACATAGTTTCCTGTTTGATTCATTTTATTTGCCGCAGAAGCTCTACCATAAGGATTACCCCACTGTCCTTCATTGGTCCCTCTCATAGCACAGTTTATTTGACTCTCATTCGTCCTTAATATCTTTCCTTTATGAGATTCATTATTCGCTTCCTCCTTTTCATACTCCTTTAATTCAGCCTTGTACTGCCTCTCTCTGCTTTTCTGTCTTTCTCCTACTTTCTCTCTTTTTCTACTCCTTGTTTTTCTCTATTCATGCCCTTGTTGTCATTTAGCTACTTCCCCCAGCCCAGCCCTCCCCTTCTTTTCTCTTTCCCCTCCCTTTTTTTTGCTGTCTTAGATTTCCCCTCCACATTTCTGTTTCTCCATCCATCCATCCATCCATCCATCCATCCATCCATCCATCCATCCATCCACCCATCCATCCATCCATCGCTCTCTTCAGCTCAGGACAAGGAGGTGAAAGCCAAGCGGATTACAGTGGCAGTTTAATCTGGCTGACCCACCAAGGGATTGCTCTCTACTTTGCTGTGAGACTGCAGGGCTAGAGGGCAACAGGGCTGGGTGGTGGGTGGGGGTATTCAGAGGAGGGGGAGCATTGGAGAGGAAGGAGACCAGGTGGGGTGGAGGTGGGGGGGGGTGTCTGGGGCAACAGGGAGGGAAGAGAATGAGACGCAGAGGAAGAAGGTGGAGGACGAGAGCTGTTAAATTTGGAGAATTTTTCCTGCATGTAATAAAATGCTCTCCAGGACAGGACTGTTGGTGTGTACACACACAAATGTGTGTGTGTGTGTGTGTGTGTGAGACACACAGTGTTTGATGCCAAAGGTGGGGGAAGGGCTCTGGTTGTTATTAAGAGATGGAATATTAATGCTACTTTGCCTCTAATTTCTTTCCATCTGTCATCAAGTGGTCGTGTGTGTGTGTGCGTGTGTGTGTGTGCTGTGTGTGTGTGTCTGTCTTAGTCTATGAATAGATACTCCTCAGATATTAACAGACAATTAGTCTGTTCTGTGTGTCAAAGACAAAATACAAAAGTGTCCTTGGTGTGTTTTTTTTTTCTTCTTTTATTCTGAAAACATCAAATCTCATTTTACTCCATCTTGTCAAAGTCATTCAGACTCATGTGGCTTTCATCCCCAGTTAACGCCAAATTTATCGGTTCACCGAGTACCACACCATATTCTGTCTTTGTCGACTGTAGGTCTTACGTGTTTGTTTTCTATTGCTATTTTTAAACTCTTGAAATTTGGACATGAAGAGCCAGGATAATATGGCAATTAACAGTAGGGGTGCTCACAAGGGCTTTGCTTTGATGGGAGGAGGGAGGAGGATAGGCACATAAAGTCAGAGGTGGTTCAATTAAAAAATTTTTTTAGGAAATTGCCTATCAGGCTTTTCATATTAATGGATTAATAAAATATTGTATTAATAATGCAGTAATAGTGCTTGAAACACATTTAGTTTTTGTTACTGGAAACCTTAAACTTTATGGTAAAAAGTACTTGAACTTTTCTCTGATTATTCAGCAGTTCTGGGTTAAAGTTAGCCAATACCAAAGGGTTGTTCTGACTCAGTGTTGGCATTATTTTTGGATTTTATCATTGGCTCACTGGATCAAAACAACAAATGTCTTAACTCACTGTTTCCTATTGTCCTCTATCTTATCTTTTGTTCATTTAAAGGCCCATTTGAGCATCTTCTGTGGAGAATACGAATAAATATAATCACAGATGAAATAATTCAGATGGGTATGCAGGTGTTTCCAGTCCTGAGTAATGGCTGCAGTCTAAGGCAGATTGGGCTGCAGGTCAGCCTTCTCCAATCGAAAGGCGAGGCTGTAGGCCAAGAGGCAAAACCTAAACCACAAATCACTTCCTGTCATTTCTTATGCTCAACTGCTGTGAGTGTGTAGTAATAAATAAAGATAATGAAGATGGTTAGATCAAGATTTTTCTCATCTATAAACTGGATCTTGGCAGTTTGACAGTAAGATGTTGTTTAAAGAGATTACACTGAGTAACCTTCTGGACACAATAACCCCTGCTGATGATTTGGGTCCTCGTGTCCCTTAGAGTACTCTGCACAGCAAAACAAAGTTGTTCTGGATGATCGCCATTATCTTATGATGAGCCATTGAACTCTTCAAGGATGACAATGCCCCAATTTATAGGGCATGAGTGGTCATTGAATGATTTAATGAGTATAAAAATGATGCGGACCAGTGTGTTCGAAAGCACACCAAATGAGGGAATATCTTTTAGAAGAATGCTGTTTTATCTCCCCATTAGAGTTTCAGAGACTTGGAGAATCAATGCCAAGGTGGACTGAAGCATGTTTTGGCCCAACACCTTCACTTTAGTTTGTCACATATCGCTACTTCTGCTACTTATTTCATTTGGACTGTTTGAGCCAAAAGGAATTTCAGATGTCCTCAAGGCTTTACTTTGTATAGGCTTTTTCCTCCAATTGAAGCAAAATTTAAGTGCACGACTGCACTAACTTTAAGTGAAATGCAATGTTCCAGTCCAGAGCAAAGCAATAGTTTTTGTTAATAGTTGCTAGGGCATATGCCAAACACTGTTTTGGCATTAAGTGTCTTAACCTCTGCATCGAGTGGTGTCCATCTAAGAGAAAGTTAGATGCCAGCTTTGGAATATCGAAAGGACTCTGACGATGCTGAGTTGTTTTAATGTCCTAAATAGCTTGTTGTACAGAGCTGAACGCAGCGCAGGGGTCTGAGGCAAGCTGTGTCTGTGGCTCTGTTTGCTTCTACAATGCCTTTCATGTCCCTCATATCAGCGTTCCTTTCATCAGTCCTCCCCCGCTGTGCTGTTTCGGAGGAGGGGTCCAGTCGGCGAGCCGGATTAGCTTCCAACTGGTGCTTGTCCAGATTCTGATTTTGAAGGGGGGCTTAACCAAACTTGCCTCAGAAAAGACGAGAGGAAGGAACAGGAGGGAGGGAGGAGAGGAAAAGCGTTCCTGTGGGGGTGACGCTCCTCTTCAGTTGTTTACCTTGCAATTAACATGCTGGATTGTTCTGTGCAAAAGAAGAAAAAAGTCAAGTGTGTAGAGTATGAAGCAATAGGCCACCACTGATACAGATACAGTAGGGAGGGCCTGGAGTGCTGCTCAACACCTGCTCTATTGGAATAGATCTGTGTTCACACACACACTGTGCAGCTTTAAAATATAGAAAAGCAACCCACCCCATACGGCGAGTGTCATGGTGAGGGCACAGACGATGCCACTGACCAATCAGCAACAGATGCCCCCCGGAGGTAAATGATCTAGACACAGGATTTGGGTGTGTGAGCGTTGTTCAGTGGCACGGTGGTTAACACAGACCCTCAGAGCTGCTGTCAACGATACGCCACCCTGTGACATGGCTGCCTGGGGGACCTTATTTTTGGCCACACCAGGTGCAAGTGTTTTGGGCTGGTTACATGATCTTGGATGACTGTGTGTGTCTATGTGTGTGTTGTTGGTTAGCTTGTGCATATATAAAGCTGCGATTGTGTGCTGGGTCAGGGCTATGTGTGTGTCCGCACACAGTCCAGGAAAGGTCAGAGATTGGGTGGAGGTGCCAGGAATAGGGGTGTGAGATGCCTGGGTGTCTGCAGGGCTATGTGAGATACACACACACACACACACATACACACGCACATGCGCGCGCGCGCGACACACACACACACACACACACACACACACACACACACACACACACACATACATGAATACACACATCAAGCCAAGGCCTTCAAACCCAAAGACACATCAGAACAAAAGCTGGTCAAAGTGGGGCATTTTTCTTTCCCTCCTCCATCTCCTCTTCATCCTCATCCTTTCTGTCCCTCACATGTAGCACTTTTCCTTCCTCTCCTCTCCTCTCCTCTCCTCTCCTCTCCTCTCCTCTCCTCCTCTCCTCTCCTCTCCTCTCCTCTCCTCTCCTCTCCTCTCCTCTCCTCTCCTCTCCTCACGTAAACACGATGCTGCTTTCTGGATCTGGGATGCCTGAGGGACAGAGCACAGACAGGAGCCCCGTCACCATGACAACAGCTTCTCCGAGCTGCCTGACACCCAGACGCCATTGGCTGAGGGCTGTTGGGGGAGGGGGAAGAGGAAAGAGAGCGAAGAAGAGAAGCAGGAGTAAGTTAAGCAAGGGGTAGAAAGAGAGGCGGGAGGGGTATTGTGGGGGTGAGGAGATAAGGGAGGCAAACGACCCCATTTCTCCTCTTGGGGCTGTGCGTGTGCCTGTTCAGGTTCATGTGCTGGTTTGCAACGAGGGAGAAAGGAGAGGAAGAAAGGGGAGAAGGGGTGGGAGAGAGGGCAGGGAGGGGAGGAGGAGGGGGAGGCTATGTGTGTCTTAAAGGGCGTGGAGGCATGTGTGTAAATGATCTTGAGGTCGCATAATCAAACTGCTGGTCCAGGTTGTGTGTAAATGTGTGGTTTGTCTGTGCCTACGTGTGCCATATATGTGTGTGTGTGTGTGAGAGACCCTTACACACACCAAACTCGTAACCTTAAGGCTTCTTGTTGAACTGTAGTAGAAGCTTGGGTAGTTTCTTAGTGTTTTACTATTAGACTACAGCAAGCAGTGGAGGGAAAATAATTTTTCCTCTAGAATTCCTCTTATTAAATGTAAAAAAAAATGTTTACACAAAACGGAAAACATAGATAGGCAGTAGCTGGTTGTTTCTTGCCTCTCATGAAGCTTGTAGCTCTGTGGGTATGTTGTGTCAAGCACATAATTTACATACTCTGCTCTGAATGGCTGTCTGATGTTACCACTGTACCAAACATCCTTTCCATTTATTGCTCAACAGTTTGGTAGCTATATGCACAGAACTGCTTGTGTGTGTGTGTGTGTGTGTGTGTGTGTGTGTGTGTTTGTGTTTTAAACTGTGAGCTTTGTTTTGTTTTGAGAAATGATGAAGGGGTCTGATTGACTGACTGATGTATGACATGTTCACATATGGGTTAAAAACACAGATAGGAGAAATGTTTCTCATGCTGGGAGCCTTTCCAGGATATACTTCTTAATTTCTGGCTATATTTAGCAGACTGCTATCTCTGTGGATAGGTAGCTCGCATCAGGGACAGTGGCCGATCAGCGGAGAAAGTGACAGATCAAACTTTAGAGATTACCAAATAGAAAAGGGAGAGGTGGACAGAAACTAGGATGGAGAAATTAATACGAGAAAAATCTCTTCTGATGGGCACAACCAAACAAACCACAGATGTTGTGTATGAGAGGTTGCCGAACTACGTACAGCACCTGTCAAAAGTTTGGACACACTGACCCATTCATATGAATGGGTCAGTGTGTCTGGTACTGTATATAATGCTAACAAACTATTCCCATCTTTTAAAAAATGTCATATTATCTGGCTCTTTTTCCCATAATTTGCACGGTCATTGTCACTGATGTTTTTATCCTTTGTGTTTGTAATTTGATGATTAAAGCATTAATGTTACTGAAGCCTTGTTTCTGACTGAGAGTGAGAGGGCTGCTGATGTGGCTTAAATATTTTCCGGTGTTTGCATTGCTTTACCTGCAGAAAGGTGGTGAAATGCAATGTGCCATGTTTATGTGTAGCTTGGCAGCCTGCTGGCACTGCTTGGAGGGGAAACTGCAAAAGACAAGTGTGTGTGATTTTTTTTTTGGTGTGTGTGTGTGTAGCTCCCCGTGTACTGGGTCTTCCTGTCGTTCTGTGATCACTGGCATATTTAGACTAATCATGGAAGAGGGGGGGCATGTGTCTCCATGAATACGATCTCGGCTGCTGCATGCTGTGTGTGTGTGTGTGTGTGTGTGTCTGTTTGTGTGTGTGTGTCTGTGTGTGTGTGTGTAAAACCACAACTCACACAAGGGGGCATAAATGTCTCAGGCTGTGCTTGCACATGTGTTGGTATATCCATTTGCCAGAGACAGAATTTACTCACTCTCTCGCTCTCGCTCTCTCTCTCTCACTCACTCACTCACTCACACACACACACACACACACACACACACACACACACACACACACACCTACACACCTACACACACACACACACACACACACACACACATAGAGAGAGAGAGCGAGGGAGATGTATTGAGGAGAAGTAGAGGAGGTTGTTGCTAAATCAGAACCAGAAGTTGAGGCGGAGTGACGGAGTATAGAGGCTCAGATGGGGGGTTGGTATGTGTGTGTCTGTACATGTATGTGTCTGTGCTGCTGTATAGGCTGCACAGTCTGTCTGTCTGAGATTTAGAGGTGAAGGTAAAGGGTGGGGAAGAAATAGTCTGAGCTGGGCGGGGAGAGGGGCAAAGAGGGATGCTGGGTGTTCAAGGGGTGAAAGAAAAAGCCCCCCTCTTCCTGCAAACAAGAGTGAAACCGTAAGCATGTTTCACCTCGGCCATTAATCCTTTCTACTGACTGGAGACCTGAAGCAAACACAAAGAACAGAGGCATCTTCTTTCTCTTTATATCTCTCCATTTTCTTCTCCTCTCTCTGTTTCTCTCTGCTTCCCTTTTATTCGCTCTGTTTCCCTCCTTCTTGTTCTCTTCCCTCTGTTGCTATCTCTGCCAGCCTTTATCTTCATGTCTCATTCTGTGTGTGTTGTATGTGTGTGCGTGCCTGTCGTCCCCTCTCTGGTTCTCTCTCTGTGCGTGCCAGTGCTGTGCTGTGCTGGCTGAGACTATGCTGGGGATATTTCTGTCAGCCTCTGTTTATTTATTGATGGCGATGCTGGTGAGAGTTCGCCTGCCTACATGTGTGTTTGTGTCAAGAGAAAGTGCGGTGCTCTCTGGAAATCTTTACCTCCTCTTCCTCTTCTTCATCCGGTCCTCTCAGTGACTCCTTCACAGTAAATATTTGTCAGCCTCCGTCCTAATGACTCTACAAGGCTGACCCAGGAAGTGCTGGCTCTTTGACCTCTGAATAGCTGGATGGGAACCGGCAGCTCCATGCTCTCTGGCTTGTCTCTTGTGGAGGATGAAAGGCTGGTGTCACTGAAATGGAAGCTTAAATCATCCCTGAATGAGCACCTCCCTGACACCACTGTCTCTGAGCCATGCTGCCTGGCTACCGAAATAGTTCCTGGAAGCAAGAATGCAAATAGAGGACATTAATGTCAGTCCTCATTGTATGTCAGGCCCCACTGAACTCTTGGGAGCCTGTCGACTGGTGGTCCAGAGGTCAGAAGGTCCTACCAAGGCTGTTTATCTTCCAGTATGTCTCTCAGGGACAGGCAGAGAGCAGGGCATTTGAAGGTGTGATGGCAGGGAGGGATTAAGCACAGTGTCCATCCTACATGCAGTCATTCTCAGTAGAGTGTCTGTCTTATGTTTTCCTTTGCATCACACTCCTTGGATAAGGCTAGGGCTATAGATGGGCTCAGATAAGTGGAAAGCTGAGTTTATTCTGGTTTTAAAATAAAGGAAGTTACGCCTGTAACTACAGTGTAAGATTGTAGCAGCTGACAGCACCAACACAGTACTAGACGCATAGTGTTGCACATGATCAGACCCTGCTGATTCATATTCTTCACTCATTCAAGCAACAGTGTAGGTTTCCAGTGCCTTTGGGATGTCCAGTATTGTTGTTACTGACAAGAAAACAACTGAGGCTTTCCTTGATAACTTGTATGTTTTCACAAACAAATCCCTAAAACCATCAGCAACTTATTGAAAAAAGAGCAAGCAGGAGGTCACAGGTCTTATATCGTTGATGTCTGTAGCTGGGATGTAACTTGTAAGTTGCATTTACTACAGTGGAGGTAACACCATAATGCCTTAATGTACAACCCTAAATTAAGCATTAGGTAAAAAGCGTGGTCACCCATGTGCAGTACCATAATCACTCCAGATGAAAGGTGCAAATTTAACCACATACATCAGCGCTGATAAGCTCATCATAATACATTGAGCCGCTTTCACACGTGCACTGCAGCCCTGAACACTATGTGTTAGCCGGTAGAGCTATATTTGAGAAAGCAAATGTTTGAATCAGTCCGACTGAAGTTGAAATGGTTTTTACAATGCCAGCTTCATAGTGCAAAGTCTGTGCGTCCCTTCACGCCCATGTGTGAGCTGAGCATGTAATTGTTCTGAGAATTCACAGCGAGCAAGTGTCTCGTGTCCTTCCTCTTGCGTGCTCTACCAAGATGAGACTTGCATCTGAAACAGCTACACATGAGAGAGGATGATTTTTAGACAAAGCCTGGACCTGATTCTTGCAACTTTGTCCAGAGTTAACTTGCAAAAGCAGCTAGAATGAACATGAAAACTCTACAAATCTCCACTCCAAGGTATCGGAGGAATCTAACCCAGGACCTTCTTGCCATCAGGCAACCGTGTTAAACTGAAGCAAAATTGAACATGCATTTAGTGAGTGTGACTGTTCAGAGAATAGATATGTGATTGGGAGATGAGGATCTGGGTGGCTTAACTATTTCCTGGATAAAGCCTGGATTTTTCCCACGGAGCTGGTGGTTTGTGTGACGTTACGTGATGAACAAGCAGAAGTTTACACTTGAAACACATGTACCAGCTGAACTGAAACTGCTTATAGGTCAGCTAAAGCAACTGTCAGACTTTTTCTCCTGTTACTGAAAGAACCCCCCACCCCACCCCTCACACACACACACACCCATCCAATTTTCTCCTTATCGGCTCCCTGTGCCAGCAGTCTTTTTCTTTTACCGCCACTCTTGTTTGTCCAGTCCCACTCTTATTTTTTTGCCTCCCGTTTATTAGGCCCGAGCCAACCGAAGGGTCGGCGAGGAGCCTATTGTAATCGCAATGGGCGAATGAGCAAAAATGGGCGGAGTCACATGGGACGCGGTCAGAAGTGGCCCCGGACCTCATAGGGACGTGCGCCATGTCGAGACGTTTCCGAAAATGTATATATGTGGGTCACTGGAAAAGCGCATTATTGGAATCGTTAGAATTTGTCATTATTATTTTTCTTCTTCTTCTTTTTCTTTCTCCGTCTATCCCCTCAAATTTGACCCCCTGAACATATACGAAAACTCACCATTTTCGCTACAGAGGTCAGGTCTGGCGAAAAATTGATTTTTTTAATGTCATCAAGAACCAACTCTAAAAGGGGGCTCCACGGCGCCCCCCGGAAAATTCATTTTTCGGCCCTCTATGGGAGAGGCCACGATCAACTTTGTCGTAGAACCACGAAATTGGCGTCACACATAGATCATGTCAGGACAAGCAAAAAACCCTCTTGGAGCACCCCCACACAGCAAACAGGAAGTCAGCCACCGTGGCCTGAACTTTGCCCTCTGCCAATTTGGTGATGATGCACACCTCGTATTTGAAACATCTCCTCTTAGGGCGTTACACCTACAGACACCAAAATCGCTCAGCATAATCTAGACCAGTAGGCCATCAAAAGTTATTCAGGGTTTTATCAAAAAATCAATGGTTTGGTCGTTAGGGGGCGCTGAACTTGGCCTTCGTTTTGGCCTAAATTACACTCACCTTTTCTGTCATCACTCGTGCATGCTTTGCCAGATTTCTACCAAACTTTAATAACTTATGTAGGGTCCCACCATGAATCCATAAATGGAGAAACAATGGCAATTCCTGCAATAGCGCCCCCTACATAATCAAAATAAAATTTACATGGAGCTTCAAAATTTTAGTTACTCGTAGAGTTATGAAATTTGGTTTCCACATTCTGTATATGACCCTGATCATAAAAGTCAATCAGACCCATGCCTCATTTTGCACGCCGCCCCCGTGACCACACCCCCAATTCCCCATTGGTTTTCAATGGAAAACCTAACATTTCTGTGTGACACACTTTTTTCAGGTGTTTTGAGCTGTACATTGATCACAAACATTCCCACTAAGGCCCATGATGATGTTCCTTTGCAGAGGGGCGTGGCCCTGGGGCCATGGCGAGCTTCGATCCTTCGCCATGACATTTCGTTTGCCTCTCAATCCCATATACTTTGTCCGATTGCCCTCAAACTTCACAAGTGTGATAAGGACCCACCCCTGCACACATCCATATGACATTATTGAATGACAGTCGCAGCGCCACCTAGTGGAACAAGTAACATGCTCTAATTTAAACAGTCATTGTTCAATCTGCACCAAACTTCACAAGCGTGATAAGGACCCACCCCTGCACACATCCATATCACATTATTGACTGACAGTCGCAGCGCCACCTAGTGGAAACAGGATTCCAATGATGCATCCAATCTGCTTCAAACTTCACAAGTGTGATAAGGACCCACCCCTGAACACATCCATAGGACATTATTGAATGCCCCTCTAGCGCCCCTAGTGGAACAAGTAAGTTGCTGTAATTTAAACAGTCATTGTTCAATCTGCACCAAACTTCACAAGTGTGATAAGGACCCACCCGTGCACACATCCACATGACATTTTTGAATGACAGTCGCAGCGCCACCTAGTGGAATCAGGATTCCAATGATGCATCCGTTCTGCTTCAAACTTCACAAGGGTGATAAGGCCTCACCCCTGAAGACATCCACATGACATTATTGAATGCCAGTCTAGCGCCCCTAGTGGAACAAGGAAGTTGTTGTAATTCAAACACTGATTGTCGAATCTGCACCAAACTTCACAACTGTGATAAGGACCCACCCCTGCACACATCCGTATGACATTATTGACTGACAGTCGCAGCGCCACCTAGTGGAAACAGGATTCCAATGACGCATCCAATCTGCACCAAACTTCACAAGTGTGATAATGACCCACCCCTGAAGTCATCCACAGGACATTATTGAATGACAGTCACAGCGCCACCTTGTGGAAACACATAGATTAACAGCTCAAAATTGGGTTTTTACACTTG